>PVIA01004415.1:124675-139193 GCA_004024845.1 Tonatia bakeri | reverse complement strand
CTTTGCTGGATAGAGCAATCTTGGATGTAGGTCCTTGCCTTTCATGACTTGGAATACTTCTTTCCAGCCCCTTCTTGCCTGTAAGGTCTCTTTTGAGAAATCAGCTGACAGTCTGATGGGAACTCTTTTGTAAGTAACTGTCTCCTTTTCTGTTGCTGTTTCTAGGATTCTCTCCTTAATTTTAATCTTGGGTAATGTAATGATGATGTGCCTTGGTGTGTTCCTCCTTGGGTCCAACTTCTTTGGGACTCTCTGAGCTTCTCGGACGTCCTGGAAGTCTATTTCCTTTGCCAGATTGGGGAAGTTCTCCTTTATTATTTGTTCAAGTAGGTTTTTCACTTGTTGCTCTTCCTCTTCTCCTTCTGGTACCCCTATAATTTGGATGTTGAAATGTTTAAAGATGTCCTGGAGGTTCCTAAGCCTCTCCTCATTTTTTCTGAATTCTTGTTTCTTCATTCTTTTCTGATTGAATGTTTCTTTCTTCCTTCTGGTCCACACCATTGATTTGAGTCCCAGTTTTCTTCCCATCACCATTGATTCCCTGTATATTTTCCTTTATTTCACTTAGCATAGCCTTCACTTTTTCATCTAATTTGTGGCCAAATTCAACCAATTCTGTGAGCATCCTGATTACCAGTGTTTTGAACTGTGCAGCTGATAGGATGGCTATCTCTTCATTGCTTAGTTGTATTTTTTTCTGGAGCTTTGATCTGTTCTTTTGTTTGGGCCATTTTTTTTGTCTAGTTGCACCTGTTACGTAGTGAGGGGTGGAGCCTTAGTTGTTCACCAAGGCAGGGCAACCCACGTTGCTATGTTGTGACACTGTCTGTGGGGCAGGGTTCCGAGAGGAAACAATGGTGCTTGCTTTGCTCTGTGTTGGATTTCAGTCACTTCCCTCTGCTTCCCACAAGCAAATTGGGCCCTTACAGTGGTGATTCTTGTGTGAGTGGGTTTGTGTACGTTCTAGGATCCTGTGGGTCTCTCTAACAAATTCTCCTGTGAGGCTGGCAGTTTCTCCCGCTGCCTCAACCCCCACAGGTGTTTTTAATAGTGGTTTGAAGCTTTATTTCTCTGCACTGGGGCCCAGGTTTGCACACACCGTCCCTTTCCCCAGTTGTTTCTCCCGGTTTATCTTCACACAAATGTGGGACTCCCAAGTCCACAATCCACTGCCTCACTAAGTCCACCAGCCGCTGCCTTGCCACGAGTCCTTTCCTGGCTGCCCATCTCCACCCCTCCTACCAGTCTGGATGAATATGTCTTCTTTAACTCCTTAGTCATCATACTTCCATACAGTTCAATTTTCTGTCAATTCTGGTTGTTTTTTGGTTTGAAATTGTTGTCTTTCTTTTGGTTGTGCGAGGAGGTACGATGTGTCTACCTATACCTCCATCTTGGCTGGAAGTCCTATAATTGCGTATTTCTTTTGATAGATATTATTACTTAGGTTGAAGTTATTTTAGGTATTTAATTTTTTTTATAAAAAGAAATGGAAAGATAAATAGTGATGCTGGTGGTATATAGATATGGCAAAAATTGAGAAGCTTGAGAGCAGCAGACTGAAGTTTGCAAAACTGCCCTGGAGTAAATGGTGTCCCTCAGGGAGTCCAGTATTTCCAGCACAGAGTCTCATTCTTTCTTTTCAGACTCCTCTTTTCTCAGCATCTGATGAGATTTTGCCTTGATGTGAGCACTTTCTGATGTGGTTTGCACAGTTACGTTGCCTGGGCTTTATGGAGAGAAAGGTTGAGAGTGTGTTGCTGTCATAGTTCTGAGGTTCTACCAAATTCCACTTCCCAGTTTTAAGTCAGTTTTTAAAATTTTTATTATGTTTTTATACTGTTGACACTATTATAGATGTCCCCCATTTTTGCCCCCTTTGCCTACCTCCACCCTGCCCCCTCTCTTGTTCTTTGGCTAATCTTGTTGCTTTTTTCTCCAGTCCTCTCACTCTCCTCCTCTCTTTCCTCTTGCCTTTCTGTTTGTTTTTCTCACTGGGACCATCATTCTCTGTTGCTTTAGGGAGCTTTCCGTAGACACACAGAATTTTCTCAGAGCTCCTGGGAGGGAGGATCATTGAGATATGAGTCCTGGGGGCCAGTTAGAGTAAGTTTCCTCACAAGTGACTCACTTCCAAATACCAGCCTTGTGACAAGTGCTTTTCAAATCTTATATTTCAGTAGCACACGTATAGTACACACTTTAGAAATGCAACTTTCTTAAATGAGAACTCTGAAGAAAAGTGAAATTCAAAATATTTTTTTTCATTTCTCTTTTTAGCTTGAGTTGGGGAACGGTGTCCTGATATGCATGTGAATTTTAGAAATACTCCAGTAACATGTCTCTAAAGAACCATCTGCACTGGGTTCAATTTGCTCTGTATCAAGAGTCCTGTTAGTGCAGGTGACCTTGAAAACTCCTTACCTAAAAGACACTATGTCTTAGTTGTATACATCACTGTAAACTTTGTTTTTACATGTTTTTATCTGATATGTTTATATCAGCTTCTCGCCATGACAGAAAAATTTCAGTGATAACCTTAAAACATTGTGTAAAGGGATCTCTAATGCCTTGTTTTATTTATAATTTTTCCCAGCTGTAGGCATTCAGATGAAACTTGAATTTTTCCAAAGGAAGTTCTGGACTGCCAGTAGACAGGTAAGTTATAATCAGCACATTGACGTATTAACGGCAGTGTTATTATACAGGTGTTCACATTTGGGTACCCGGAGCCTGAAAGTGCCAGATTTCCGATGAATGTTTATAAAATGAACTGTCAGCTGCTCAGATTACCTTTCATTTCACTGCAAAATAAAAGGTTGTCAGCATGTTAGACACCACATGCTGGAAAGCAGGGAATTTGCTCCTACAAACAGTTTTAATTGTGAGATCAAGATAGTGATCTTCTGAAGCACAAAGTTTTTATTTTACTATTGAGGACCTTTGTGAATTTCCATAGTGGTTTTTTCTACTCTTGTCTTACCTGGTTATTTATTTGTGAATCTCCTAATTGCACTTTTGAAGGCCTTTGCACGACTAGATTTTGCTATGCATGCTTCTACCTTCCTAGGTCAGAGCACTTTCCTATCTTGGAGAATCTGGGGTTTTCTTTCCTAGTACTGTGCTCTCTGTACTGAGTGATTTCAGTGATATTTGTTTAGTAATCCAGGAGAAATGCCAACACATAAGTTGTCTTCATTCTAAATGTTGGAATCATTTCTTAAATGAAGATATTTTAGGACACTGTATACTAAGAGCACTGACAGGAGATTATTTTTAGAAAGTCACTGGCAATTAATTAATTTAAAAATAAATAATTACATAATTATATTTCTCATTACTCAAGGATTTGAGTTCTTAAAAAGAGACCAGTATTGAATAACAACATAAATTAAAATAGATGACATAAATAAAGATAAAAAAGAGCCAGGTCTTCCCTAACATTACCTTTTATATCACTACTTGGAATTGGTATTGATCCTTGAGAGGGCAGGCAGCCTCATCATGGGGCATTCCATTTAGATGAAATTTGCTATTTATATAACAGGCAAGGACTTTTGCAACTTGTCCTTGAGTAACAAAGCGGAGACACAGCAGACCCTGGGATGTGAAAGTAACACATTTCCCCTGCTTTCTCCCACCCACAGTGTGCCTCTCTGGATGGCAAATGCTCCATCAGCTGCGATGATGAGGTAAGAAGGCCTCCTGGCCCTGCTTCTGTCCTGGCCAAGGGGAGGGACAGAGGGTGCCTTCTCACCAAGGGACTGCTGCTGTAAACAGAGCCAGAGCTGCCAGACTGATCTGGACCAATCTCCAAAACACCCAGGGATAATTGCTTTGTTCTTTTTTTTTCTTTCTTTCCCCAATCAGATAACTTATGAGAGCCAGAGAAATAGTACTTTAAATGTCCTGTAGACAGCACTATTAGAATTTTGGGCTTTTATAGCAAAAAAATACAAATTACTGCCATTTGAAGCTCATTACAATTCTGAAAGCTTTTCCCCATGTGCTATCTCCTTTTGTCCTCAAAACAACCCAGTGAAATGCATATGAATGGTTATCCTGTTTTGCAGGGTGGGAAACTGGGGATCAGAGAAATTAAATGACTTGCTTAATTTCATGTACTAAACCGAGTTGAACATCTAGGAGCTGAATATTCAAAATTTTTAATTCTAGCATAGTGCTTCCCTCCTACATCTTTCTTTCCCTCTCTCCCTTTTCTCCACCATCCCCCACCTCAGAGGATTTTAAATCCCACACATGAGCAGTAGAAGAAAAAAATGTACCACCACCATAAGTCTGCCTATTATACTTACGTTTTTACAGAATTCAACTCTGCACACCCTCTGCCCCATGTTTCAGAGCAATCAGACAGGCAGTGGCCTTTCCCTGTGGCTCCAGTAGCCTTTCTCTCCTGTGTTAGCTAAACATTAGTCAATACATAAACTGGAACTTATAAATAATCATATATTTATATTCCTTCTGGTTACCACAGGCATTAAAGAAATCCTAGCCAAACATAATTTCAAACAGAAAACATAGATTAAAAGTATATTTCAAAAAAGTAGGCAAAGGAAAAACAAAGAGATGTAAAAAGGAGGAAGTTAAATCATGCAATGCTCAGTTCCCACAGATCTGGCTGCCAGTTAAAAAAAAAATCATAATTGTTAATGGGTCACTATCCAAAGAGTAAAATCCAAACAGTCAGCTTTTTATAAAAAGCCCAACTTTTTCTGTCAAATAAAAAATAAATTTTCCATAACAAAGAGCATCCTATGATGTTTTATGACCAAATACCCTTTTAGTAAGTTTGAGTCTGCCATTCATAGGACAGACAAGTGGCCTCAAACCTCTTCTCTGTCTTTGAGACATGTATTGTCATATGGGAGTGCTCAGCTCAAAACACAGCTTAATAGTAATATTAATTTAGCCTTTAACTGGTATAGTAGGTACACTTACTAATTTCAATTAGCTGTAAGAAAATGGAAGATAGCTGGTTTGTTAGTTGGGTGACTGAATGAATGGTTGGTTGGCTGGTGGGATGGATGACAGTTTGCATAGTTGTTTGATTGGTTGAGTGGTTAGCCATAGTTGTTTGGTTGGTCGGTTGGTTAGCTCATTGGATAGGTTGCTGGTTGATTCATTGATTAGTTGATTACTAGTTTATTGATTGAATGCTAGATGGATGGTCGGTTAAACAATTTGATTAATAAAGCCAAAGGCAGTAAATTTTCTACAACCTACCCTGCCTCTGTGCAGCCTCACATATAAAACAAGTGGAGCCTTGACGTGTGTGGCTCAGTGGATTGAATGTCAGTCTGTGAACCAAAGAGTTGCCAGTTTGATTCCCAGTCAGGGTACATGCCTGTGTTGCAGGCCAGGTCCCCAGTAGGGAGCACACAAGAGGCTACCACACATTGATGTTTCTCTCCCTCTCTTTCTTACTCCTTTCCCTTCTAAAAATAAATAAATAAATATTTTTAAAAAAATGGAAATGATAACTAGAACAGTCATCAAATTCACAATTAAAATTAGCATTTTGTTAAAGTGGAAATGGATTCCCATTGAGAAAAATACAATATATGTTTGTTGTTGAATGACTGATTTTAAAGGTGGTATAGCATGGTAGTTAAAAGTGCAGACTATGGAGTTAGGATAGATTCAAATCATGATTTTTGAAAGTAATAAGCTACAAGACCTTGGTCAATTTTCTGAACCTCTATGCCTCAGTTTCCTCACAGAGTAATGGTGAGGAATGAATGAGATATGAAAAATGCATGGCACAGCTCCAGGAAAATGCTAAGCACTCAATAAAGGTTAACTATAAGCCCAAAATGTCTGCAGATATTTTTCTTCCCCTTGAGTAGTGGCTCACGTGCATCTAAAACTTCAGTCAGCAGTGGCACAAGCACTTTAGGCACTTGATGATTTCTCCTGGGCTCAGCAAGCACAAGGTGAGATGCCTTGCTCACCACTAACAATCATCTTTAGCAGCCATTGGGACAACCCTCCATTCAAATTTCATGTAAAGGTTCACAAAATTTGAAAATTAGGCATTGATTTTGCTCTGATTTCTGAATGCTTGATCCGATCTCAAATGTTTTCATTTTGCACTTTGAAACTATTATCCATTTCCCATTTTGACTCTAAATTTTGGCTTCAGGCAGCCAATTCACATAGCTTTCAGTGGAAAAGCCAGTCCTGTCTTCCTGCTGAGGCCCCATTCCAACATTTCGGCAGACTCTTTCCATCTGTCATTCTCCTTTCATAACTTTTAATTAAGCCTTTGAGACCAACTATATCCCTTCTCTCCCCCAACTGCCCTCAAGTGATCAGGTCCCCATTAAAAACAGCTGGTGGGGCTCATTAAGGTCACAGGCTTATGGCTTCTTCTCATCGCAGAAGACCTGGCCAAACTCCCTCAAATGCATCTGCCATGCTTTGCCTCCAACCCACTCCAGCCCCTCTATTTCACCCATCAGTGGATTCCATGGGCCTTCATGAGTACCCTGGGCTGGTGGGTGAAGTCGGCATGACCAGATGTCACCCCACCTTATAGAAGGACATCTTTGGTTGGTCCAGGCAGCGTTGTGGCCATGTGCTTTGGAGGGGCTGGTTCTGAGTTTGAGTGAAGATGTTTAAGGAACCCCATTTCACTGAGAGTGACTGTTAACTTCAAAGCACAGAGACAATACTTATATATACCCTCATTCCTTCAAACATGTTTACTGAGCCCATCTTATGTGTTTGGTACCACTTAACCCCTGGAAGTCAATGGGAAGCAGAGTTAGAAATGGCCCTTGTCCTCTAGGAGCTCACTGCTTAGCAGAGGGAGATAATGTCTGTGATTGACAACTTGGTAAGTGCTGTGAGTTAAACTATCATAGGCTGGTCAGGGAAGGCTTCTCTGAGGAGTGACATTTAAGTCAACTGAAGACAAAGAAGGAGATGAGATGGAAGACAATGCTCAGAGCATGAGATGCCCTTTACAGGCAGAGCTCACCCCATGCAAGGTGTTGAGGTGGCAAAGGGTATTGTGGTCTATGGAAATGAGGTTGGCATTCAGACAGAAGGGAAGAAGGAGGACCATGCCCACCTCTGGTGTGTCTGTCCCATGGGAACCATTGTTTCCTCACTCTTCTCATTCTCTTCTCCCACTCACTTTCCCACCATCTTCTGATGAAGGCACAGTATTTTGCAAAGAGAGTAGAAGATGAGAAGTTTCTCTCCTACTGAGGTATGTGGAGGAGGTGTGAAGGCAGCGAGATGGTAGAAAACTTTATATTCAAAATCAGCTGCCACCCTCTCTTGTTCAAAAGAATAGAGACTAATAGTCATGATTAGACTTAGTAAGACCTTTTAGGTATTTCCTCTGGAATCCGAAAGGCCTCCTTGAAATATGACAAGCTGGGGGAGAGGCTAAATCAAGTAGCTAGGCACCTCCATTTCTGGAACCTGCAGCTCAGCCAGTGGAATAGCTACTGAGGGCACAGGCACAGGTGACTCCAACAGGCACTTCTGTTCAAAGTGACCTTTCTGCAGTGCATTTTTCAAAAGACATTATTTTTGAACAAACAAAACAGAAACAAACTCATAGATACAGAGAATTGATGGTTGTCAGATGGGATGGGGATCAGTGGGCTGGGTGAAAAAGGTGAAGGGATTAAGATGTACAAATTGGTAGTTACAGAATAGTCACAGGGATGTAAAGTACAGCATAGGGAACATAGATAATAATATTGTAATAACTGTGTATGGTGCCATGTGGGTACTAGGTTTATCAGGGTGACAATCACATCATACATTTTATAAATGTCTAACCACTATACTGTATGCCCAAAACTAATAAAATATTGTATGTCAACTGTAATTGAAAATAATTTTAAGTTATCTTTAAAAGATAGTATTTTGATATGATAGTTGACCTATGATGAAAAGATGCATCAATTTATCTGATGTAAGGGTCAGTCTGTTCCATACTCAAATATTAGGGATCAGATTGTGAGACCTGGGGAAATATCACCTAAGAAGTGTCACCTTATGTGCCTGAGATGCAGAGACTCAGGCCCCACCCTCAGATGTAAGAACCCGGCCCTCTCCCTTTTCCCTTCTGCCTCTTCCCTCCTCTCTTCTCTCTCCCCACAAATTAAAACAACAAGCAGTACAATACTGGGCTTCTTAGTGAACATTGCTCAGCCTGCACCAATCAAAACAAACAAAAGTCACCCTCACCCCCAAACAAAAGACAGAACAAAAAGCAACCAATCTCTACCAACCTGCCTCCAACAGCCTCTTGTTATAAACTATGGAACTTTCTTTTCTAGGAAACTCTAAACTTGCAGCATCAGGATACTTGATGGCACATGTAGGTGACCAACAAACATTTTTTGCTGATGCATGTAAGCACAAGTTCTTGGAGGACTTCCTATCCACTCAGCACTTCACATCAGACTCAGCATTTTCACTCACTCTCCCACTTAATCTTCTCAACAACCCTATGAAATAGGTGTTGCTATCTCCATCTTTGAGATAAGACAACTGAGACTCAGAGTGTTAACAGACTTTGCTCAAACTCACACTGATAGCAAATGTCAGAATCTCTGATTCTCAAGCTAGTATCTTAGCCTCCTGGGGACTGATACCACCTTTCTGTTAACACGAGCTTGGTGCTCTGTCTTCCTCCCCAGGCCCCCTGCCTCACCAGCTCTCCTTATTCTTTGGGACTGCCTGAGTTTCATGACCTGGTCTGGGGCTTTATCCTCAGGTTCTGCCTGTTCTGCCTTTGTGCCCTCGACTCAGATTTCTCTGAGCAATATTGTGTCATCAAATAATTGAAGAAAGATATCTTAAAAAAAAAACAAAAAACTTCTCTCTGCCTCTCTCCCTCCTCCTCATCTTTATCTTGGCATTTTTTCAAACAACCTCATCTTGTCAAAGAAGGCCGTGGAGTAGGCGCTCACATTATCTGTCAAAACTTAGAGCTCCTAATTTCTCCAATTTCAGCCTGTCAGTCTACTTGTGGACAGGGCGATGGGCAGACACCTCCCAAAATGTTTGCCTTAATTTTGGGGGAAAGTAGCCTAGTGAGGGAAAACTGAGAAAATATCCATTCCATTTCATTTTACTGATGGGGGAGTATGGAGAAGTCAGTTGAACATTATTTATTGTAAAGAGACACAGAGGAAACAATTGGCCAGATTGGGATCTGGCTAATTCTGTGCTGACTAGTCTATAGCCCAGTATCCTGCTCACCTAATTCCAGTGAGCTTATTTCACTCCACTGCATTTCCCAATAAAAATTTAATCCAAGTAGTCATTGGTGGGGGCATCCGCTCAGGAAGTCATTGTGGTGACTAAATTTACCTAAGATAAAAGTATTGCCCATGAAAACTTAATACCACTCATCAGAGTTGGTGACCCCCCTCTGCATTCATGACCCAGCATCCTTGCTTTTGACCTGTGATTTTCTCCATGATTTGTAAATCACAACATTGGCAGTATCTGTTTTTGCTTAACAGTGTGGCCAAGTCTATTAATAATCTATGTAACCTCAAAATTCACACTTACTTATAAACAAGTACTATGGCATCTTCTCTGCTACCAGTCCCTGTCAGGGAATCCTAATCTAAGGGGGAAAACATAAATTAAAAAGAATGTTACATGGAAGCATGGTCCAAGAAGTAAATGCCAATTGGTACTTAGTATAAGCTGAGCAAATACAGATCCTCAGCCCTTACCCAGGAGAGCGTGTCCACTGTGCTAGAGTGGATGTGAGGTTCTTTGGTGCAAGTAGAAGCTTAGGCTAGTTGTCCTCTAGGAGCCTTGGCCAATACCCTGATTCCTCTTCTCCTCATCACTGGGTAGGATACAGACCTATCTGACCACATGGAGTGGATCATCAAGTTTACTTTTAGATTCTGACCTATATTGGGGTTTTTACTTCCATAGATTGTTCTTTAGCAAGTGATAGGGTTGTAGAAAAAATCCCCTTCAGCTGTATTTGGACTAAGACTTTTGGTTTCAGATATTAACTTAAGAAGCGTGTGTTTGGGGAGCTCAGGGACCTACAATTGGGATCAGCACTGCTTTATAAAACGGCCCCAAAGACCAGTCACCTTTGTTGTTTTTAATTGTCTTCAGCCCCAATAATAATAATACACTAAACACTTGGTATCTTGACTGGTCTCGCTGTTTTTTCTGCCATTTGTTGCGTTTCCTCAGGCAACATGTGGCAGGCGAGATCTGTCCTTGGCTCTATGTATGCTAAGGGATTGTTTTTTTCCAACAAGCAAAACCTTCCATGAACAGGTCATAACTATGTCCAGGGGAAGTAGTGGGCTTCGGAGTCCCCTAGCACTGGATTCATGTCCTACTTGGTTCATTGTGTGTCCTCGGGGAGGGAAACATCTCTGGGCCTCAGTCCTGTCCTCTGAGAGGGTAATCTCTACTTGACAGTGTGACAAGTAAGGGCTGCATCGGTCATCCTATAGCTGTCATTCTTCTGTTGTTATTAGTATTGTTATTTCTATTAACTAATAATACTATTATTAGAGAGGATCACATGTTTCCTAGAAAATGTCTTTGAGAATTTTCAACTGGTGTTCCCCCAGGCTTGCCATCTTTCTATTTTTACAGCTTGGTTTTCCAAGTCCCGAGTTGAAGCATCCATCTTTCCCGCTCTAGACTCTCTCCTCTGTTCCTTTCACCCTAGAAGAGAGTGGGGGGAGGGGGATACTTGAGAAGTGGGTCTCCAAATGGCCAGCCTGTCCCCGAGACTGCTGGCCAGGATAAGGAGCATAGCAGTCCCCATGTGCAAACACCAAAGACCCACGGCAACTAAGGAAACATTTCTTTGAAATTTTGTCTCTAAATGATAGAAAATTGTTAAAATACATTTATTTTATTTAACAAACTTGCACCCTAATTCTCCAAACAAAAAATAAACTTTTCTGAGTCTGGAACACAATCGACCCTTGAACAACACGGGGTTTAGAGGCACCACCCCCGGACAGTCAGAAGTCCATGTATAACTTTTGGCTCCTCCCAAACTAAACAGACTAAATGACTGATAGGTTACTGTTGGCCAGAAGCCTATCAATAACCAATAATGTTATTTACCAATAATGTAAACAGTCGATTTTAACAAAATGTGTGTTATATGTATTATATATGTACCTATGTATTACATATGTATACATGTATTATATGTGATTATAATGAAATATGTTATATGTATTATATAATATATCCTTACAATAAGGTAAGCTAGAGAAAAGAAACTCATAAAAAGAGAAAATACACTTACAGTATTTATTTTTAAAAATCCACATATAAATGCACCAGCACAGTTTAAACCCATGTTGTTTAAGAATCAACTGTATACTGTTTCTGATAAAATTAGAATACATCACAATATAGAATCATTTGCCTTACATCTGATTTTCTGAGAGCAATCACACGGAAACTCAAAGATAGTAGAGTTGGATCAGTTTTCCCGGGAGCTTCTCTTGGTCCCTTGCTTTTGAAATCATTCTCTTTGGAAGCATTTTTCTTATCCTCTGCAGTGATTTTTCCTTTCTTCACGTGTCACCTCTGACAGACTCTAACGTGCCAAGGGCTTCCTTTGTGACTGAGCCGATCTCCAGCAACACTTTCATGGACTTCACAAAATCTTGCCTCTTTCTCAGGATTTTCAATTGACTTTATGATCTGTTTGCCTTGTACCTGCCTTGTCTAACATTTACAACATTAGACAAGCAGAGAGATATTGACCAAAGATATAAATCTCATAGCAAGAGTACTAATTGGTTGGGATGTTTAGGAACTAATTTCATAATTAGGGATGGGAGGTGGTTTACGATGTGCTCCGGCCTGCGTAGCAGTCAACGAGGGTCCTGAGCCTACCTGCAACGGATGAATAGGGGTGGGAGCAAGAGGCGCGAAGAAGGGCAGCAAGACAAAAGATTCTGATCAAGCTGCAAAACTTTTATTTAAACGGCGGGGGGTTATATAGGGGCGGGAAAAGGGAAGCTGCTCTGATAGGCTGCCCTGTGCGTGTTCACCTCCTGCCCTTGCTAGTGATTGGTCAGTCAGGTGCGTGATCAGTGCCTTGATTGGTCAGTCAGGTACGTGACCAGTACCTTGATTGGTCACTGGTTCGCGTGCTCTGCGGACGCCCCTAGGGGGCAGTGCTGGCGGCTCAGACCGCGATATGCTGTCTTGCTGACAGCATCAGCGAACTAAGGCCCCAACAACGATGACTTTTGATTCCTATACTCCTAGAGAGTCAATATCTGAATATGAAAGACACTCAGTCTGTATTTATTGATTGAATGGAGGTTAACCATCATTTGCTTCTGTGTCTAGACCTCCAAATGAGGATCATTACTTGCAAATCATCAAGGATATGGATTTGTCTAATATGACCCAATATAAAGTGGGTGAAAACTCAGTGGAGAACTAGTGTAATCTAAAAAAACACTGCTGTTGAAAATAACTTTCTACAGTGATAGAGATGTCGAAAAGGAGAATCATTAGCTACAACTAGTGTAGAACACTTGAAACGTGACTAGTGCAACCAAGGAACTGGATTTTTAATTTTATTTAATTAACTTTAAACTACACTTAAACCTGCATGTAGCTAGTGGCTGCCATATTGGACAGCACAGCTCTGTGAGGTTGCTTCCAAAATGCTGTCTCCTAAAAATGGAGAAAGTTTGTCAAGATTCCACCAGGGCCAAAGTTATATGCACACAGCTAAGAGCTTCTTCAAATAGCAAGAGTGTGCCCAAGTCATTCACCTGGCCTCTTTGAATATAACCAAGAGAAACCCCACGGCTCATCAAAGCAGCCACCTCTTTCATAAGAGGTGGTAGCAGGCTTTTCATTTTCTGCTAATTCTCCACTACTGCCTAGTAATAGAGGATGAATCTTTCTGACCAAGTCTGGGCTGTACCTTTGGTGCCAGACTAAAACCAACTTCATGGATAGGTAAATGTCCCTGAAACACCAGCCCTGCGGTGGCCTGGAGCAAGGGGGAATTTAGCTCAGGGTAAAGATATGTTACAAATTAAATGTTGCAGTTGGTATGTAAAGCTGCAATAAATAGAAACTGAGTTACATCAAGGACAGAATTAAACCTTAAGTTTAAACTCCACAGCACTGTAATTAAAACTTAGCCTGTAGCAAATCATTCACTTGAGATTAAAGTAGTGTGGGGGAAGCAGAGGTTTGGGCTTACCTTGCTTTCCACAATTTATAAGTCTGAGCTACCAAAAGCTAACAGCCCTGCCCCCAAATCCAGCTCCCAATTAAAAACACAGTTTGAAAACCTTTAGGAGGCCTGAGGGGCCCCTTTAACAGAAGTCTGCCCCTTCCCCCCCTGCCTAAGTCTATGAACAAATTAAAAAATATTACCTGGTCCCCTGATGGTCTTCTGAGCTGACACGGTGTTTTCATTAATACATCATTAGAGTAATGACATTGTGCTGGCATTTTGCTTTCAAAACAGCCTACACTTCAACCACTGTGAATACAGACTCCTGGTCTCTGATCACTTTGTTCCTGGCAAATATTATTCATTTAAAGAAGAAAAGGAAGATAAATTGTAATTAATAACTTTTAATGTGTATTCTTTTTATCCTAATCTGGGATGTTCAGGATGGTGCATAGTGTTTCATTTTTGTTTGTTAGTTTTGCAAAGTAAACATGGGTAAGTTTAACCATGGCCTTAACTCCTAGAGCCCGCAGGCATTTTCAGTTCTCCCTAAACAACCTAAAATAGGTTTCTCTTCTGTGGGAAGTACGTCATTTTGTGTAAAAGCAGTCTGAGGATACAAAGTTGAAACTGTGGTATTTTTATTTTCTAGACTGTGAACTGTTACCTCATAGACAATAATGGATTTATTCTGGTGTCTGAAGACTACACACAGGTGAGTGAGAAACTTCTACCAACTCCAAGTCAGGAGCTCAGAATGTGCTTGAGTCAGGGAAAACAAATTATGGTGTTAAAACTTGGAGACAATGATATATATTTAAGAGGTAATAGCAGGAGATTATAAAACCTTATTTCCATCCTTCTAAGAATGTCACAGCTTACTTCTCAGCAGGCCCCAAAGAGTTTTTACCTCCCAGTGGGGGTTGTGGGGGGGGATGCAGAGCCCAAGGTCTGTTCTCTCACTCATAAAATGTTCAATTTATGGAACTCTATGCCTCAAGGGTAGAGGTGCCTTAAAGAGTTTGGGCGATTTTAAGGAGGTTTCCTCCTTTTGATATTTTATCTTCATATATATATAATTTATATATACACACAGACACAGATATATATATCCCAACATAATTATTCTTTATGGCTTTCTTTCTGGTTTTTGCTTTTTAAAAATCAATAATCTGAGTTCAAGGATTAACTTGGGCACTCTACACTGAGGGAGAAGGATCCAGAGATAGACAAAGAATGTTCTTCATTGGAGGGAGCCCTGTGCAGTGGGGCGGGGGGGGGGGGGGGGGGGGGGGGGGGGGG
>PVIA01004415.1:0-124575 GCA_004024845.1 Tonatia bakeri | reverse complement strand
AGTGTGGTGTAATACAGAGGTAAGGCAGATGGTTCCCGGTGGGAGCTCTCTTCCTTAACCAGTTTTATGCAGGTCACATGACCTGCCTGGGCCTCCTGGCAGGCTCTGTAAAAGGAGAATGGCTGACTACATAAGGCTTCTTCTCACTGTAACATCTGAGGACATGAAGTCCCATTGAAATCATTTGAAATTCTTTAGTAGCCAGCCAACAGTACAATAGGCCCATTATTGCTTACTAAATTAATTAATTGCCCTTAAGTGTGGCTTTTAGGGTCAGAGTGTAATGCCCATTACTATATAAACACTGGCTGGAGATAACATGTAGAATTGTGCTTGTTTCCTCTCTGTCCATGAGATTGTTATGGGATTTTTAAATGCACCTTTGGTAAGTGAAAACTCATACTACATATTAAGACTCAAACTGCCCACACCCATCTGCTCAGATGCTGAACATCACCAGACATGGGACAGTTCATGGATATTAGATAAGAGGAATAAGTCAGTGAAACAAGGCCAGTCTTTGAGGGAACAGGGAAGTCCATAGGCCTGTGGTAATGCGCCCATTTGTCTGGGCAAGGAACCAGTAAGATACTCATCAAACAATGACACCGGGAAACTAGACTTTTGGCTGTGAGCATGCTGTAGTATTACGGATGCTAAATTATAATGGTGTATATCTGAAACTTACAATGTGATGAACCAATGTCAGCTCAGTTAAAAAAAATGGAAGACTCATTGATAGAGCAAGAACACAAATTAATAACCTGTGTGAGGAGGAACTCTATCCTTCCTCCATAATCAAGAAGGGCTAAGATAACAGCCGCTCCTTGGGGAGGAAGGGTGTGGTGGGTATCTTCCAGGGTGAGTCCTGGAACAGCCAACAGTAACACAAACCACTAACATAGTGACTCAGACAAAGCCCCGGTCCTACTTGTGGGCCTTGTTCCCTGCTGTGTCTTCTTTGGAGCAGGCCTGCAGCACTACGCTGGGAGCCTGGCTGTGCCAGGGCTCGATGTTGTCTGGTTTCCTGCATCCCTATTAGGATAATTCTTCTTCATTTAACAACTAGTTCCATTGTCACTGACATATTTACACACGTGAAACACTAAAGTCCTTCTCACTCTTAACAGCCTTGAATGCCTCCAGTTTGCCAAAGGTTCCAAGGGTCCCTCGAATTAAAAAGGCAATGCTCAATATTCAGTCAGTGAAATGGTTCCTATTTCTCCTGCCTCTCTTTCTTGACTTTTTGGCAAAGTGTACATAGGCCTTTCTGCCTGAAAACTCCGAGGAGCGTGATTAAGGTCACTCAATTGTAAATGCAATTGGGATTTAGTTAATGCAAAGCCTATGAGATGTATTAATTCAGGCTCTTAGAGTAATGCCTTCCACACAACCACACATAAGCCATAAATCCTCAGAGCAGCCACAGTAGAGATAGGGATTCTCTGCTGGTCTACCTTGGCTCCTTCCAGGGCATTGCCAGGGGAAGACTGTTGCCCCAAATTCTGTTCCTTGCACTGCACACACCCTTCCCCGGGAGACACCGATGAACACAGCCCCAGGAATCTGGAGGGATGCATGAGGATGTTAATCCTTTATTCCACCATTCCAAGTTGGCAGATCTTGGCCAGTGCCGAGAACTGGACTTGCAAAAGCATCAGCCTGGTGGTGGGGAAAGACTGCTAGGCCTCAATGCCCTGATGATAGCCCCAGAGAAGGGGTAAGCCTTTGGAAATCCACTTGTCATGCCATCTCCTCAAGGGCTGGACTGTCTTGTTCCATATTGACGTATGAGCTGCCTGTGGACAAAATGAGAGTGTTGCTCAGAAAGTCATTCTGAGGAAGGATGTATTCTCAACCACAGGCAATTTATAGGACTGATGAAGAGAACTGTTCTATTTCTCTAAACAGGTCATCCAGGAATTATAAACAATTATTTTTATTAATGCTTAGGAAGCCCTTCCTTAGCCTGTTTCTGTCCGTATGAAGTAGGGTTTTAATCACAGGGATTGAGTACAGATTAATGCTTATTCTATCCGAGGGTCACAGTGTTTGTGTGTGCTTGCATGCGTTTGCGTGTGCATTGTGTTTAATCCCAGCACCCAGCGTGTGTTATGCAACCCAGCACCCTCCCACCCTGCCGTGCCTTGTGCTTACTATCTGCTTACTAGTTTACTCTGCGATCCCATACATTCTCATGACTATTAGGACCTTCCGCACTTTTACGTAACAGTCCCCAAAACTTGCCCTGTGCTCCTGTCAGTTCCTGTGTCTGTTTTTCTCTCTTCTCTGGTGTTTGGGCCCATTATTTATGTACACTTCCTCATGGGTCTTCTTTTCTTCCTCAGACTGGAGACTTTTTTGGTGAGGTCGAGGGAGCCGTGATGAACAAATTGTTAACAATGGGCTCCTTTAAAAGGTAAGGATTTTATGGTCCCCTGCACCCCCAAGAAAATTTGCCTAAATAAAATAAAACAAACCAAGGTCAAATAAAGCAAGCCCAGACTTGACCCTGTGGCTGGTTTGTACTTGTGTTCATGCTCCAGAAGATCTCGCTGAAATTTGATGCCTCTTGCCTGAGTGTTAAGAGTCTTAGAAACTCAGCTCACAATGAGTTTCCTGTTCACCCAGCCCAGAGTTTATTGGAGGCCAATATTGAAGTTGGAGCCTGCACTGGGGCACAATTATATCAGTCTCAAGCAAGTGATTGCAAGAAAGTAGGAAACGTTTTCACCTGGTCAAAACGGAGGATGTTTGTCTCCTGTTGACAAACCAGGGAGGTTTGCTAAAAATCTGGAACTCAGGGATGGCAAGTGATATTTAGAGAATTGTTGATATAATTTTAGAAAATCAGGTGAAAAGTCTCAACACTTGCTCCCAGCTGGAGGTAAATCTAAATCTGCTGCTGGAAGAAAACACAGGTGCTGCCAAATTCCCCTGGTGCCATGCACCATTCAAGTGGGTCCCAAGAGCTCTCACCAACCTTGAGCGAAGTCTCCTCACAGTGTCTGTCCCAGGGACAGCCAGCCATGCTCTTCAGGACACCAAAGCCTGTAGGAAAAGCCATCACCCCAAGAAATGAGGATGCCAGGAATATCTCCCGGGAGTCAACCTGTCTTCCTTCCCTTGGCCTCCCAGGCAATGGCCTTTGGAGTGGTGCCTTCGTGGACATATTTGATGCTGTTAAATATATAATAGCAGGAAATATAAGGATGGACTTCACCCACCTGTGGGAACCATCGCACATTGGCTACCAGAGGGAATGGCTGTCTTCCCAGTTTATGACTCTTCTACAGCCAAATGGCCAGGAAGTGTTAGCTCAGGAAATCAGACTTTTAAGCCAGTCAACAAGACCAACTGAGCACTGTGCTGAAAGCAGGGAATTCAAAAATGATGACCCAATTTTTGAGATTCCATAGCTTGTTTGTGCCAGAAGGAGGGAAAAAAGAAATGATATGAAAATTGGAGAAGCGCCAGCACTTCTGCAATCTCTGGCACACTTGCTCCCAGGCCTTCTGAGAGCAGAGCATTCACTCCTGCTCCATTCCTTGTTTAAAATTCTAGCACAGTTTCTAAGTGTTTTGCAGGAGTCATGGTGCACATGCTTGAAAACTCTGGTGGGGGCTGGGCTTTGGTTGCTATGGAGTTTTCCTGGGCTTCTGAAAGCTTCCAGGGCAGCTTCTGGCTTGTCTGCCATCCAGGGCACCAGTGGTTTTTCATATCTTTATGTGGATGTGTGCATTTGTATCATGTTAGCATGTTTTCAACTTGGAAGTGGGGGGAGACAAAAGATGAAGAATAATCACACACATGTTTCTCATTTGGAAGCATATTTTTCAACTTTTTTTTTCTTTTCTCTCTTGGATATTTCTTTCAGATAATTTGGTGGGAGAAAGAAAGGTTGTAGAGTCGAATTTTAAATTCCTAGTCTTCTCCTTAAAGTGGTTGGTATGAATCTAGAATGTTCTTTCACTACAAGAATAGCTAATGTATTTGAGAAAAGGGGAGGGATGGGGACTTTCCTCAATTTTAACAGCAACTACTGTCAACAGGGAGTTACCTGACAAACCTCCTGAGCCTCTTTGAAGGGAATCCTGCGTGGAGCCAGGAGAGTATGAGAGTTTGGGCTTAGAGTCAGATGGATGGGGTTCAAATCCAGGCTTTGACATTGACTAGCTAGCTGCATGACTTAGAATAAGTCAAGTTACCTCTCCAAGTGTTGGTTTCCTTATGGGGAAAATGAAGATGATAATAATAATTACTTCCATGGGTTGCTGTCAGAGTTAATGAGATAATAATAAGCATAAAGTTCTTACACGGTGCCTGGCATATATTAAAAGCTCAGTAATTGCTAGCTGCTGCTGTGACTTTTGTTGTTCTGGATCTTTGCTCAGTCTTGGCTTTGCTTTCTCGGCACCAGGAAATGCTTCCTCTGCATTCACACAGCTCCCAGCAGGCTCCCCATGATACCTGGTGATAAGGTCTGCCATGCTGGGGTCCTTGAAATCAGACATTCATACCCTTGCCCTCTCCAGCATGCAGTGCTTACTCACAGCACAGATTGAGTCCTTTCATTCAGATATCTGTATTTTGGAAGCACTTGAAGGATGTAGCTGCAAGTAACTGACAATGCTCTGGGACAGCGTCATGCACCTAGTAACTGAGCCCCGCCCCTCCTCAAACCAGGATACATGGAGGCTGTGTTGCTCTGGTGACATGGCTGGGCCCAGAGAAAGCTCAGGAATGCTCCACTGAGATGAACTTTCATCTTAGCATCTTGACCAGTGCCAGGATGGCACAAAGTTTTTTGATTTGATCAGCTTACCCAGTCCTAAAAAAATGAGTGTCATATGGAAGAGCCCTATAAACCATCCTCTCCAGAAAGAGAGCTCGCAGAGAAGAATGCCAACTCTCTTTGTCAACCTCCCTTTTGTAACCTCCCCTGGTCCATATTTGCTGCCTCCCTCTCTGGCCGACTGGCAGTGGAATCTTTCCTGGATTGTTTAGTCACTTACCTGATGAGCTGATGACATTCTACTTAGGAATGCCATTGGAGGGAAAGGACACCCGCTCTGCATGTGCAGTGCCATGCAGAAGGAAGGAGAGCCACTGATTTGTGAGACAAATGACCAACTTGAAGGAGCATGTGCAAACAGTCTAAAAGACAAAATGGTCACTCTTGGTCATTTAGCTGAGTCTCTGATGTGACTGTCCACCCAGCTTGCATATGACACAGCATCCAGGGACCCAATAATATACCAGTCGCTTCAGCAGTGTGAAAATAATGGTCACCTGGGCCACCTTCCCTGAGCACCTTCCAAGCAGACCTTGGTGGCACCTGAGAGATTTTACCTCTTGCAGTCCTTTCCAACTCTGTGAGACAGGTATAAATAGGACCAGTTGCACAATCAACAGGGTACAGTGCAGAATGAAATTGTAGGTCCCTTGTTCTGAAAGCATCAAGAATTTCAAGATCGTGACAGCAGAGCATTAAACCAAGCATAGGGTTTTAAGTTTTCTTCTAAGTTCAGGGGTGTGTGCAGTTACACAGGCCATGTGCCGTTTAGCCAGCCCTGGATATAAATATACCCATTTTATAGATGGGAATAATGAGGCTTGGAAAAGTGAATAACCTGCCCTAAGTCTCTGTGTAGCAGAGATAGATTCAAACATCCTGCAGTCTGAGCTCAGAGATAATTTTCTAGCTTCTGCCCTTGACCTGGTTCTGTGTAAATTAGTGCCTGTAGCTTCCTTCAGCTGTGTTTGAGAAGTGAAAGATGACTGGGGAAGATGTTGTCTCAGCAGTATCTTATCTGGAAAAGTAGAATTTTCAAGATGAGAGGCCAGCTGAGTGATAAGATCACCCAGATTTCTTTTAGCTGAAGTTGACAAATTGTTGAACCAAGCCACAGTCCCAGGCTTCACGTGTTTCCTCATGAGATTCCATATGCCTGGTCAGCTTTTTGTATTTCAATCAGAGATTCAGATGCTTCTTCATTCCTATCACAGAACGTAAGGGGACTCCCTGAGTAGTGGCTCATTTAGGGTTTTCATTTCAGTTGTCTTTCTTTTCCACTCATGATCGTGCCTAGCGAGAGCCTTAGATTCATATTTCTCAAAACCCACATTCTGTGATTCCCTTTGCTGTCATTGGCAGTGACATCTCCCCTCTTACAACTCCTGAGAGAAAACCTAGTTATGTAGTTTCAAAATATTTTTGTTATATTTCATTTATCCTTCCACATTTATTTGCCCCCAGTAATGCACATTCAATGTCAAATATCCAGGGAAAAGTGGAAAGATGTAGATAACCAGTCATAGGAGAGTTTTCAAGGATCCTGATAGGGCATCTGTGACACATTGGACTTGAAATAAGAAAACTAGATTGAACGCCAGACTTACCACTATGCAGCCCTGGACAGATGCCTTGGTGTCCTTGAGCCTCAGTTTTTTATGTTACCAAAACATGGACCTGCGGGGAAGGTGGTGAGAATCAGTTAAAACACGACATGTGAAAATGCCGTGCAGGTTGGAAAGCTTTGCAAACAAGAGGCAAGATTAGCTCTTGGATAAAAGCTCCAAAATCTGAGATCTTTTCATTTAATTTTCTTTATTTTAGTCACTAATTACCTCCTCCCCTCCCAAAGATAGTCACTGCACAGCATTGACCTCCACAGCACAGCCATGTGGGTGGGCCTGTGGGCCTGGCCTCTGCTGGCATCTCCTGGAAAGCTCTTCAAACACGCCTACTCTGGGGCTGCATCCCTGGAGATTCAAGTTGAGTTCTTCTGGGGATGAAGCCTGGGCATTGAGGGTTTTCAAAAGCATCTACGTGATTCCCATGTGCAGGCACAGTCAAGAAACACTAAGTTGAAGGCACCTGGTTATCGGTCTGGATGTTGCCCACTTTGGAGCTGCCTGAACTTGGACAACTGTAGCTCACTAAATTTCACTTTTCTCTGCAGTGAAATAGAACTGAAAGAATTATTCATATTATTGGGTTGTCCAAAAAGTCCATTTCAGTTTTTTCCATAAAATAAAAGACACATTTTTCATTGTCGCCAATAACTTTATGGAGTTGGATATTATGAGTATGTTGGCAATCTCCCATGTGGTATAACATTGATTTTTCTCATTAATGTCTCGATTTGATTGATACCAACTTCAACTGGTCTACCCGACCATGGAGCATTGTCCAGTGAGAAATCTCTAGTATGAAACTTTGCAAACCACTTTTGATATGTCTGACCAGTCACAGCACCTTCTCCATACCCTGCACAAATCTTTTATTTGTGTGTATGTTTTAGTTCCATTTTCACCTTTCTTGAAATAATAAAGTATAATATACTGAAAATGTTGCATATTTTTTCCATCTTCAATATTAAAATGGCTATATAAAAATTCACCAATTTCAATAGGCTTTTCTTTTAAATGCAGGCTGACACAATATAGCCATTATAATATAATCTAACAAGGGAAGTTAAAGACAACTAAGCTACTAGAGCCATCCTGTGGAAAAAAACGAACAAAATTTTTGGGCAACCCAATACCTGAGGGTGAGGGTTAAAAGGAATACTGCATACTTTCCGCAAACCTTCTTGTAGCTTCTGCCAAGGGGACTTCCCTTGTTTTTTGTGTATCTAATTAAGCCCAGAGAAAGGAAAGACCAATTGGGCACACCTGGCCTTTGGGCTTGTAGAGAAACCGACTGCTTGCTAATAATTTGTTTTTACTTTGGGAGCTACTGATATTTTCTATCTTTCCTGGCTGTGTCTTTTCTGTTTTGTTTTATTTTGTTAATTTTATGTACTTGGTGCAACGAGCCTAAGCCTTCACCCCTACAAGACCATTCATTCGTTCCCTGTGGGGCCTGGGGAATGTCCTCCTCACCTTGCCCCACACACATTCATTAATGGAGTTCACTTGTATGCAATTCCCTGTGGTGACTCCTTCTGCTATTTAAATTGCCTTTCTAGAAAGGTGACATATCGGGTAGAATTCAAGGCTTGGACCATTTCTACCCCTGTCTCTATATGATGGAACTACCCAGGCCTGGTGACAGCTGGTGACTGGGAGCTTTCCCTGTCCTTGGTAATTACATTACAATTCAGCAAATGCCCTGGCCTCGGAGTCTAGAGAGTGTTAAAAGAGAAGTCTGTTATGTTTGGATGTCTGCTCTCCTTTAATGCCGACTGCCCTACTGATGTCTAATACTCAACAACTCATGTAATGAATGTAATGGCTTCTCGGCTTCCTGTTGACCTGACCATGTCCACAGAAGTATGCTTTGTCAAAGGTGGCATTGAAGGGAACAAGTAGACAGATTGGCTTGGACAACTGTGTTTCTGGGCCAAATTTTTGGGAGTGCAGAGACATGGAGAGTTCAATGGACCACTCTTTCAAATCTTAAAGCTCAAAGATGCCCGATTACAACAAAAATAAGAGGTGCCCTCATCTTCATCATAATTACGGCATGTCTAATTTATTGAATACTAACTACAGGCAAGCCCTTATTCCAAGTATTTACATACATTACCTTCATTAATCCTCATAACAACTTTGTGAAATGGAAGCTCCAAGCATTTAACTAACTTGTCAAGTTCATGCACCTCAGTGAGGGAGGGAGATGGAGTTTGAACTCATGTCTCTTAGATTCCAGAATCTAGACCATGGTCTATTAATCACCACTTACCTTTCTATAGTTGAGTATTTTCTTTCTGAAGAGGTATTTATTCACATTTAGGCTTGTTTTGCTTCAGGAGATAGTAAAACAAAAGTTCTCAATCAAACTTGGATTTCAATGTATTAATTACTAGCTGGTTCTACTAGAAATAATAGGAAATTACAAAATAACAAGGGGTTAAAGAATATAGGAGTCTTTTTCTCTTTTGTATGAAGGTAGTCTGAAGATAGTAAGTTAGGGACATCATGCTGTCATCATGGATGTATGATTACATCTCTTTTACTGTACTTTCCTCCAAGTTGGCTTTTAAATTCAAGGTTACTTCATGGTCCAAGATAGCTGCTGAGATCCAGCCATCACATCTGCAATGTAGGTTGGCAGAAGGAAAATTCAGGGAGGTACAAAAGACCAAGTAAAATTATTTATTAAAATTTATTTATTTTTGTTTTTAAAAAGATTTTATTTATTTATTTTTAGAGAGAGGAGAAGGGAGGGAGAAAGAGAGGGAGAGCAACATCGGTGTGTGGTTGCCTCTTACATATCACCCACTGGGGACCTGGCCTGCAACCAGGCATGTGCCCTGACTGGGAATTGAACTGGTGAGCCATTGGTTCAAAGGCTGGTACTCAATCCATTGAGCCACACCAGCCAGGGCTATTAAAATTTATTTTAATAAATATATTTTATTTATTAAAGTTGTATCTATTAAAGTATTTACTCCCAAATAATACTTCTGCTTAATCACATGGCCTCACCTAGCTACATAGGAACCTGGGAAAGGTACCTATCGAAAAGCCTGAGTTCAGGTTGGCAGAAGAAGAGAATGGATATTGGGAAACTGTAGTAGTCTCTGCCACAGCCAGCATGCCCTAGTTTGCTTCAGACCACACAAGTCCTTTACATATTGCATCTGGCTTCCTGTGATATCCACTTTGAAAGTCTTCCAGAGATGAGACTGTGTTCACAACTCCTAGTTTCCCCCACAGCCCACATGCCCAGCACAGTCCTGAACACAAATGGTCATAGCCATGACCTAACTCATCTGTCCATGATGCCTGACTTTAGGCAATGAAAGCAGGAACATTCGAAAACATCTACTGGGTTTAACGCATAATAATGCAATACCAGCACTCCTAGGGACTGATGTACTGAACCTCAGGTACCAGTCCCACACTGTGCTAAGTGCAGTGCAGGCGTTATTGTGGTGCAGTTACTATAAAATATAGACATGGCTTCATGAACTTGGCAGAGCCCAAGCAAGCTCTTCAAGCATCCAACTTTATAGCTTCAAATGGGTGTTGCATTACTCATTCCCCAAGCAGAATTCAGCTGTTTCCTTCTATTTCTTAAACAAAGAAGCAAAAGAAATTTAATCTTTTCTATGTGGGATTAAACATGATTCCATTTTCCCCTTTGGTTTAACAAGTAAAGCTAATTTTCATGGAAGAGGTAGGAGGATGGGCAAATAAGGTGCTGGCTAGGTACACCTCCAGGGCACCCATGCATGTTATCCTTTGACCCACAATCAAAGTAGATGCGGCTGGGAAAGTGGTACTCTGCTCTGACAGGGGACACAGATGATTCTGATGCTGGAAGCTTCTTGGGTTCCTGGGGCCATGTTATTTCAGAGGATGCTCTCTTTGTGGCTATGGGGCATTCACATCTGTTTATTAAATCACTGCCACCCTCCAGGGTGATTGAACATTCTGTTCAGCCTTGAGGTCTATGGCACCCGTCTAATCGGTGAGTGAAGCATGCACCCAGTATTAGTCTGTTAGGGCTACCAGTACAAAATACTGTGTGGCTTGTCTATTTTTTCACAGTTCTGGTGGCCAGAAATCCCATATCAAGGTGTCAACAGGTCTGATTTCTCCTGAGTCCTCTGTCCTTGACTTACAGATGGTCTTTATGTCCAATTTCTGCTTCTCATAAAGACTCTAGTCACATTGGACTAGAGCACACCCTAAGGGGCTCATTTTAATGGAATCACATCTTTAAAGGCCCTATCTCCAAATGCAGCCACATTCTTAGGTACTGGGGGCTAGAACTGCAACATATAAATTCTGAGGGACACAACTGATGTAAGAAAGCCCATACCACACCCCTAAATATGTCCAGACTGGTACTCGGCCCTGGGAGGATGTGCTGGCTTGTATGAGTCCTGGTTCCTGCCTGTAAGGTACTTTCAGTCAAACTGAGATGGGAAAAAGCAAACCTGAGAAATAATTAGCAAGGGGGAGGGGGAGGGTACATCACTTTCTAAAACTCGTGGTCAGCCCTGGCTGCATATTGGAACTCTTTAGGAAGGTTTTAAAACAATAACTGATACCAGGTCCCTAACCCTGACCAGTGAAATCCTGGGGGGAATGCTTGACCATTGGCATACATACAAATTCTGATGTTCCCCAAGTGATTTTAAAAAGCAGTCAGGGCTGACAATTGCTGCTTAAATAAATGCCAACCTGTGTGTTCACAAGTTGCCTAGGAATGGAGAGAAAGTATACACCCCATTTTCCAGATTCTTATGCTGAGACCTATCCCCATGAGACCCTAAAGGTCATCCTGTGGGAATCCATCCTTGGGGAGCAGTTTGAATGGACAGCTTTTCAAAGCAAGAGACCTAGATTGAAATCCCATCCCCTCCACTTAGCAGCCCTGTAGCAGCCATGGAGCAGTGACCTCACCTTTTGAGCCCACACTGCTGGCCAAAAGCAATTGGTTGTTACTCAGTGTTACAACTATTTTTTTACTTGGGTGAGATGCTGATGTGATCAGTATCTGCAAATTTTTATTTTTATTTTTTTAGTATTATCAGCACCTGTTAATGAAAAACACCTAGTGCTGTAGACCCTCTGCTTAATCTATAGAATGAGTGTGGCTTTCCTTAGGCCTCTCCTGTTGGGGCTCAGCATTGGACCCTGAAATGCCACAATACCCTGTGTGCTGAGCTCCTGGCCAGCGAGACCACATGATGCTGATTCTCTGTAATGACAGGTGCTCAAACCAGATTTGCTTAAGTGATTTCCAGTCAGAGTGTTCAAAGGCAGCAGGGCCAGGGTTGTGTAAATTCACCACCTCTGCTGTTAGACGTGCTCTGCTGACCTTCAAGAACAGCCAATCTCTGTAAGAAGTTGCTGTGGGGTGACATGGTGCCCAATGCCCAAAGGAGAGAAGGCAGAGCGCCTTTTGAATTTCGTAGCACTCAAATCAAAAGACTGGGCTTTCTACTCTTCTGCTTTCTGACGGGAAAAACCAATAAAGCTTCCACAGTCACGGTCCCTTTGTTACGAATTTCCCATGTTCTTGCTCCTTGCCCTATCACTTGCAAGTTGAAAGCAGCCCCAGAGAACACATTTTACAGCTCAACAAAGAATATGTATTTTTACATGCTACCCTAGTGAGTCAATTTGCTTCTCAGAATTTTCTATTCAGAATGGCTAAATATGTCCCATGGCAGGTCTCTATGTCAGGCGCCTCCCTGTTCTGCTTTTAGGGCTGTATTTGTAAACATGAAGCTGTTTCAAGATTGGTTTTTAGGTAACCATTTAGCCAGAATGAGCTAATTCACTGAGTCACTGCAGATAAAGTGCCTGGCCTCATGGGCACATAGTAAGTGTTTAGTAAGGGCTAGTCCCCACAGTTGCTAGCAAGCGTAAGGTAGCTGAGCTCATGCCTTTGAACTTTAACATTCTTATGCTTAGAAGAAATACTTTCCTTGGTCATGGTTTTTGTTAAGGTGGAAAAGAAGAGGAGCAGCAAAGTGGCTTCAAACAAGTCCTAATGCCCTGGGCCTGTCCTCTAACGCCCAGCCTGGTACAGG
This sequence comes from Tonatia bakeri, assembly GCA_004024845.1. Taxonomy (NCBI): domain Eukaryota; kingdom Metazoa; phylum Chordata; class Mammalia; order Chiroptera; family Phyllostomidae; genus Tonatia; species Tonatia bakeri. Next base: position 112,072 of record PVIA01004415.1, on the reverse strand, counting down.
AGCACTAAAGTTGCCCAGCCTTTGTTTGCATTGCTCTGAGTTTCTTCTTCAGAGACCATATCTGCCTTCTATCAAAGTTTCAAGGAAACCCAGCTAGGGAGCACAGAGATGCTAAGGATAAGGTCTGGGGCTGCAGGCTGCGGGTTAAAGGGGCCTGGTAGTGATGTCATGGGGATTCAGGCCTGTTATTTGTATGAGAATAAACTCCCCCTGCTGAGGGCAGCAAAGCAGCACCAATCTTGGGCTGGGCCCAATGCTCCGGGCTTATTTTAGAGCCAAATGAAAGCAGGCAATTATCATGTTCTTTAACTATAATCAGCCGAACAGGATACAGGTAGCCACAAAATGGAGTTATTTAAAACAGTAACAAAATCACTTCAAAAAGAGTAATAATCTGGAAGTCTCTCTTTGTATAGAATCTAGTTAAAGCTGTCTAAGCGTAGAGAAGGCAGGGGAGGCCTGTTTTGTGACCTCCTCAATGGCCATGGTTATCAGGAGAGCTATCTGGTGAAATGAAAGGCAGGAACCCTGGCCTGGAGGTTGCCCCAGAGCAATTGAATTTGGCCCCAACATGTAAACTACAGCTTTTGAAAGTGATCCCAGGAGAATCCCGAGCTTCCTGCCATCTGGCTGTCAGGGCCGTTACCATGGCAAGGGGCTCTCACTAGCAGGCCAGCTGGTCCAGCCTGGCCCAGTGACACCACAACAGCCCCTCAACTTGGATTGAAAAGTGATTCTGCCATTGGTTATGAGACCTTATCTTGGGCAGCACTTCCTGTGACATTCCAGAAAGACTCAAGGATGGGGCACAGGGCTGAATTCTAAGCATTTCCTACAATCTGTTCAAGCCTGCTACTGAGCAGAGTGAGGTGAGTACAGCCTGGCCCCCTTCTCATTCTGGTTGTGCCACAGGTGAGGTATGTGTACCTGAGCACGTTGTTTAGGCTGGCTGAGATTTGTTTTGTCCCTCTGTTAAATGGGGCTGATTAGAATCTGTCTTGCAGGGGACATGCTTAGAAGAGTAACTTGCTCATGGTTGCGAAAGAGTTCAATAGGTATTAGCTGTTGTTATCATGGTCCTCAGCTAAGAAATCCATGAACAGAAGTTCCTATGTCATTTCTTGATAACTCCAGCACAGCCTCTGAAGGTGCCTTGTAAGGCAGTAACGTGTGAACTTTACACTGTATCGTATGTGCCAATGAGCTAAGAAAATTAGAAGGCCTGTCCATCCTCCAACCAGCTGGAGAAAGCCTGAGTCAATTCCCATTGCATTAAACACCAACCCCATTAATTAATAATGGCAATGAAAACCATACTAATAAATTACAACAGCAGCTGCAGCCCTGCCCTCTGTTGAATGATTCCTCTGTATCATGCACTGTGCTAAATGCAACACATATGTAACCTCAGTTAGTCATCATGACTACCCTATAAGGTAGCCATTATTCTTCATTTTTTACTGGTGAGGAAACTGAGGCACCAAAAAAGATAAAAGGAAAAAAAAAAAACATTGTAATAAGTAAATGGGTTAGGATTTGAGTTCTGGTGTACCTGACTTCAAAGCTGACATTTTAACTGTTAGGTCACACTGATGTCACTTGGGCCTTTGGGAACACTGTAGCCCAAATGCTAACAAAGAAAAAGAATAGGCCTTCTATCATAAGAATCATAACAGGCCTAGGATACTACTAGTGTATTTCAGTATCTTTCAGGTGTCTGATCATTTCAATCTCAGAATATCTCTGTGAGTCATTTTGTAAGTGAGAAAATGAAGCCTCAGAAGAGGGTATGCAACCTGCTCAAGATTTCACCCTGGGTAAATGGCAGAAGCAACCTTTAAAACCAAGGCTATACTGCATCCACACCTATAACACCCCAGGAACAAGCACATTCCACTCGACCTACGTTGCATCTCACCCTGGCTCTGCCCCAAGTTTCTGCTGTAGAGACCGACTTGGGCAGTAGGAAAAGGATGAAGCCAACAGTCATTCTTGCCAAATCCTAGAAAGCCCTTCCACGGCCCCCTGTAGAAATCTTTGCATGAGTTTGCCAACTGTGGCATGGTGGGCCAGTCAGGGACCAATTAACATTGTCCATTGTGGTCTACAGTTGATTCTGTGGCTGGGTCACTATCAGGGTTGTCAGTGCTTTCTGTGAGAAGTTTGTCCAGGGACTTCCCCAAGCCAGATACTTGGCTGGTTGTTCATTGCTAACACAGCATTAAGTATGCTCCATATTAAGTATTGTATTATTCTGGAAAGGAATTCCTGTGGGGCAAATTCCTTCCAGTCATGTAGAAGTCCATGTAGTATTGCAGCGTTAACATGTCATCTGGCAGCTGCTACGTAACTCAGGCTGTGCTTTAAGTGTCACTCCTTTGGGGTCCCCAGAATAGAGGGAAGGAGACTTGGGGGGAAGGGTGAAATGCCTATACCCTTTGGGAGAAGGTGTTTGCTGTATCTAAAAGCTATTAACTTCCTACCAGAAACGGCCATTATCCTTTACTTTGTAAAATTATTGATGGGAAATTAAAATATCTGGAACAATTATAAAGTAGAACTGTTGCTGGTAGAAATGAGGTCCTTCCATGGAGTTGCAAAAAAAGCATTTCTGGGGACCCATAGCATGGGAGGATGAGATGAAGTGGAAGGATTTATTGGAATAGAAATAAAAGAATGCTCCCAGTTTCCAGGGTCTTCTTATCTCTGTCCATCCCACTGATGAAGCGTTGTCTTTATCAAGCCCAGAAATAGGGCCTGGTTCCAGAAATTCCGTGCCATTGGTGCTCAGTCCAGTTCAGTCTCTGTTTCCATCCCAGTAGCTTAGCCTCTGTTCCAGGCCGTGCGGTGGCTGGCGCTGTGCTGCTGCAGCCTGCGTGGTTGCTAGGCCTGTAGGGCTGTTATGGAGAGAGAATGCAGGGACAGAGACTGTGGGGAGAGTGAATGTACAAACAGATGGGCAAAGGGATGCCTATTATGAGGGGAGAGGGAGAGGAAGGCTTTGTTAAGCTTTGATTATATCGCCCTTCAGGTTGGGAAGAAGCTGGCTCTCCTTCAAACCAACCAATTAATTTTCCAGTCTTTCAGGGGCATGTGCTGGCCCCTCCCCCCTAACCAATCCATTTTCTAGATCTTTGTGGTCTTGTGCTGGCCCTTCCCCCTAACCAATCAAATCCTTTTCCAGGGCTATGCTTCTCCCCCTTATGGTCATCCTCTCAGTTCCTACTGCATATGCTTCATAGTAGAATCATCTCCCCCTGCACCATCTTGGTTTCTAGTGGGTATGTGCCCAGCAGAAAAATTTCTCCTGTTGTTTTGATCTCTCCCAATCTGTAATCCCAGTTAATGGCCTGTAACAGATCCTCCTTGCCCTCCTCAGGGATTAGGTCCTGAGGATGGAAAATATGGTGGTCTCCTGGGGAGCCTGTGAATGCTTCAACTTCTAGTGAAGCAGGCTTAGTGTCCGACTCAGCTGCCTAGGTTATTATACTTAGTGGCTATTGCCTTTTGCTCCCTTCCTTTATTAATATCTAGCTAGCTACCCATGCTAACAGAACTTCTGAGTACAGGTCATAATTATGACAAAAGCTATACTTTTATCACCGACAGAGAAAAAAATACCCATATTCTTGCATTTTTTTCAAAAAATGAAACTGCACTATTTTCAAAAGTAAGAATACAGTTATTATTATGGTGATAGTGGTAGGGTGTGAATTACAACAAATGAGCCATCTGGTTTCCAACACATTGTCAAAATGCTGGGTTACATCAGTCCAAGTATGTCTCCCAGTGCTTGAGAAAGACAGAGGATCCTGCTGTTCCTTAATTCCAACTAGCCCTTCCCAGGTCTCCTCCGTCTGGGACGCATGACTAGAGTGGATTCCATCTGGGGCCCAGAATCCAGTTCAGAACAGCATATTTCCTTTGGAGAATTCTGGTCCATGCAAATCACCTTTGACAAATGAAAATGACAATGCCATCAATTTGGGGAGTGGAGATCTTCTATTGCCTCACTACCCCAATACCATTATTCCATTTATTCTTCAATTTCCAAGTGTTACAGACCAGAATGAGTTTGTCCACCCCGCGCTAACATAACCAAACACTAAACACTGAGAATTGCAGTAGAGAAAGGTAGGCTATTTTTGTTATGAATGAAACCATCCAGAAGAATGGGAATGCTAATGATCAAAAGCCTGAACTCTCTGATCCAGGGTTCAGAGTAAGTTTTTAATGGCATATAGGGAACAGATATGCAGAAGCTTTGGGAAGGCAAGTTTCAATTGGAGGACTTTGGAGCTTGGCCATTTATATAGTAAAAGGGCATGTGTAGGGGACCTTCCTGGACAACAGACCCTCTGTTTCTGAAAGGGTTCCAGTGTTCAAGTTCCAGTTATGCCTTGGTCTTTTGGTTCTTTAGGGAGGGAGGGGAATTTTGGTTCCGGATGCAGCTGGAGGTCCAGGTCCTGTCCTCTGTATGTGCTTTGGCTGTATTGTCCGTGGGTTTGGACTATTGTCTCTGAAAAGCAAATCAGGTTCTCGTTAAACAGGATAGGACACTTTGAGCTGGCTCTGCAGTTATACCAGTGCAGCGTGTGTCTCCAGTCCTGGACTTTGCCATGTACCTGGGGTGAGGGCTGAAAAAATACAACTTTCTTCCCGCCTTCTAAAGTCTTCTAGCTGGGCTAATAATGAAATTACAGAGGCAGATTAACAGGAGAAAATGTCTAAAGTTTCTTATATAAATGTATATTCAGGAGTCCATAAGAATGTGACCCAAAACACATTGGTATTTGAGATTTATATGCCATTCTGGACAGAGGAGAAGGGGACCTGGGTCTGGGAATTCAAGGGAGATAGGTAATTCACAGGAAGATGAGAAAGAGAGAACATAAGGCAAACAAATTCCTGCTAGGCAACTCAGAAACAATGGGATAAGGGTCTCCCCTCCAGGACGATTCTTGTGTGGAGCATTCCTGTCGGCCATACTTAGTTCACGTAGGCTAAGTGAGAAGGCAGACGTGAATATGCCAAGATTCCCTTTCTGAAGCAGCCCTTTCATCTGAATCCCCTTAGGCAAGAGAGAGGGAGGGTCCTCGGTTCTTTCCAAGTCTTTTGTTTCTTAATAAATAGCTTCAAATCAATATCCCAAAAGGCACATTTTTGGGGTGGCAAAACTTTGCTCCCCTTTACTGGCTCATCACCCTTGTTAGGCTTGCATTAACTTGTCTGCCACTGCTACACTTGATGGCAGGGCCAGCAAGCGACCGTTCTCCTTGCTGGTGCACAGCACCACTTGTTTCCTGTGTTTTCCCATTCGGTGAAGCTCCTTTCCATTCTGTCCTGTAGAATTACCCTGTATGACTACCAAGCCATGTGTAGGGCCAACAAGGAGAGCAGTGACAGCGCCCATGGTCTCCTGGACGTGAGTACAATGTGATCACCCCCAAAATGGCTGCATGTTTCTGTCTCTGAATGATCCTAACTTTTCCTTTGGGGTGATCAAGTTATCTTCTTCAAAACCATGAATGTTTAACAGTGTTTGCTGACTTTACTGGCTGAGCAAAGTCACTCCTGTGTAAACCCAAATTCAGTGATTATAGCAATGACAAACAGCTCTAAAGTGTTTTATGGATTCATGCAGCATCCCCCTTTTGATGAATAGAGAAGTTTTGAGGATTCTCTTATTCGGTATAAAAGAGAATTTGGTTTAGTTCAACAGAAATCTTCCTTTTGTTTGTAACAGAGCTGTTAGCCTATGAACAAAGTCACAGTTTGATGGTAGATTCTGGCCCCTAATCGTGCTGCTGCTGAGTTTCACCATCACCTCCCTCAGGCCCTTTCTATGGTGATGTCACAGTTGAGGATCAATCAGCAGGGCTATTGTAGCATTGGAAAGTGACTTTCTGACTGCCAGAAATTAACTGCTATCATTTATACCCAGTTTTACAATATAATTTACAAGGTGCAAGCAATATAAGTTTGGCTACCAATAACTTGAAAACACACATACAAAAAAAAAACACATATCTGCTTTCATATATTCCAGCATACGTATATAAACATAACACTTATATATTATTATTTTGTAAATTCCAAAAATTAACCTAAAATTTGGCTTGAAACACTAAATTTAAGAGTCATTTTGGTTTTAAAATTAAATACCTTCTCACTTGCACAGGTACAGTCTTGCAGGGGGATTATTTAAAACCAAATATTTAACATGGTTCTCATACACTGAGAGCACAAGAAGTGATTTGGAGCTAGAAAATTTTTGAGAAGCACCTAGGAACTAAGAATTGGACATTTTGAAAAACACTGCTTTTTAATGAGAATCAACCTTTCTTACCAAACTCAACTTCTCTAATCTTAGCATGAATATTTCCAGATTTAAAATGTTCCCAAGATATGTTTTCATCATTAGGCTTAAAAGCTCAATGGCTTTCCCCTCCTGAATGATAATGTGCATTTAAATTTTTTAATCCCGTATTTACATAATCCATTCGTTTACCCAGACGCTGAGCCACAGTCTGGCAGGAAATGCTTGAGCGATCTTCCCCCTGGCCTCAGGGCGAGCTGCCCCTCCCCTCTCCAAAGCCTCCTTAATCCCATTATTCATTCTCTGCTCCCTGACTCACACTCCCAAGGACCACTGAAATGTCACTATCTGTCTCAGCAGGTACAAAGACACAGAACTGTCTCATAGTCTGACCACCGTCATTTTGAAAGAAACATGATTATTTTTCAAGCCCTAAACATTGCAATGGCAAAAACCACAAGACTACAAGGTTGCATTTGGTTTTAGAAAATAGTTAATAGCTCTTATCCTTACCTGACCCTTACCCTGAGGGTCCTGTGATTCAGGAAATGACGGTGGTATACTCAGTCAAATGGAGCAAGAAGACATTCAGTCTGAAATCTGAGTAGCCTGGAAATAACCTGGGGAGATTTTTATTGTTCTGTTTCTTTACTTGTTGGCTTGAAATATGGAAATTGCAAGAATGGTGTGTAAAAATTGGTTCTTGTTTTACTTAAAATTAGATAATGCTTACGCACCCCCCCCCCTTCCTAGTTCTAGCCTTTATCATTAAAATGCTCAGAAGGTAGGATTAAGCAGACCTCACTTAAGAAATTAGGATTTGGAATTTCAATTCTCTGATATCTTAATGCAACCACAAAGGATTCTGAGATTTTGTGAACCTGCCATCTGGAGCCCAGGCTCTGCCAATGTCTTTGCCTGTCTTTCAAATCTGCCAACCACTCACATATCTGACATACCTAGGTACAAAGAACTGACTGAGCGGGAGAGTTGGTATTTTCCAGAATTCAGGAAATTGAATTATCCACATAGGAAATATCACAGAGTAAACAATCCAACTGCTTTTTTTAATTAAAATATTCTGAAATAAAGATTAGGCTGTCAATGCCTTCTTTTATAGAGTGAAGGGGATTTTCTGCAAGGATAAAATCACATGTTTATATGATTATCATTTTTTTCAAGTCCAAATATGTAAGTGTGAGAAAAAGCAACTTAAATCCTACATAATTCATGGGCAGCATGAAAATCAAGTACGTATATGCAATTTTTGCTTGTTTCAATGAATGACATATGGTGATGGCAGTGATGGCGAACAGGGAATCACCTTTCCAAGAAGCAGCCTGTAAATTACCATTTGAAATTAGTTACATGATTCCAACCCTTCAGCATTAAGCTGCGAATTATTAGCCCCTAGAGGGTAAAGGTTTAAGCATCCTTTGCTGAACTTCCTTTTTCCTCCCAGAGATAACCCCTGTATTAGACCATGTTTATTTTACTTGTAAATCACATCTCACTACAGGGGAGTTCAAAGCTTTAAAATGTTAGTTCTGGGATACAGTATCCAACCGTTCTTTTCTTTTAGGTGGAGCTTCACTTTTTTTTAAACACGATATCAATCTCTCTTAAAGAATAACATTGTCTTTTATGTAAAGCCTAAGTTAAACTACAAATTTTGTATGATACACATTTTTTTAAAGATCTGAATTCTTCTCTTCAGCCTTACAATGCCTTCCTTGCTGCAGTAAAATGGATAATGACAGAACTTGTCTTGTAAGTACAAATGCTACATTTAAAAAAAAACTATTGCTTTTATTGTGTATTTAGTGAACTGGGAGACTGCTTCGGGCTTTCAATAACCATTAGATTCATAACACTCTGAGATAACCCCACTGAAAACCTCAAAATACTGACTGTTGAGACCAAAAAATTATATTTTATTAAGTTATTTATGGTCACTGCTTGTGCCTTTATGTCATTGTTTAGCAGACTAACAGCTTGCAATACACAAACCAAATTTATTTATTATGGTTACTGTTAAATTTAACATAGATGTCTGGCTGTTTTTAATGAAGCCTGGGTGGGCTGTGGTCAGAAGAACAAATTGCCAGGGCTGTCCACTGTGCTACTTTGGATGTCTTGCCATGTACAGGAGCAGGGCTTTTCTCAGGTGTGATTTAATTGTTTATCCTGTCATATTCCCATCCTGTTTGGAGGATGCTGGATGCATCTGTGCCTTAGGTCAGTCAGACTGTAAATGTCACAGAGGTGAAAGCCTTGACTTCCAGATGAGATATTGAACACATTACAGAAACTCTGCATCACACAAGAGGAGGATTCCATGGATGGGCATGGAAATCAGATACTTAAAGCTGCACCACACTCTCTCATTCTTACTTTTCCCATTAAGATTCCAGTTCTATGGGTCTGAGGCAGATTTCTTGCCACTAGATCAACAGACATTGTGTTCTCCATTGCTTTAATGTAACCCAAATTAATTTAACAAAGTTATAAATTCAAGTGGGGAGTAAGTTCTGCATGTATATAAGAGACAGCAAATACAGTAACAGATAATTGTGAGGTCTGGATTGACAGTGAGTTGCTAGAGAGAGTAGCCATGTGCCTGAAAAAGAAATGGCTGAATTTTGGTCTGTCTCCATGCATTTGGTGCAGGATTCACATTATTTTTGCATTCTTTATGAGCAGTTGAGAAATTTGATATTTTGAATTCACATTGTGGTCTAATTTCATAAAGAGAAGTTTGTCCCATCTGCCCCTACACACACACACACAACACATACATCACACACATGGCCGAACAAGTTTGCATTGCAGGATAAATCTTGAAAGCATCCTTTATTACTGCAGATAATAGTGTAGTACAGAAGATTCTATTTGTTGTTCTGAACCAAGGCAGGGGAAGTCCTTTAGAAGATGACTTTTTTAAAAATTATTTTTTTAATTAATGTTCAAATACAGTTGTCTCCATTTCCCCTCCACCACTAGGACTCAGATTATAACTAGAGACTGTTTCTGCCTATAAAGCAGAATATTTCTCAGCAGAGTCCTTGAGTCTAGGTAAACCTGATTTCAGAACTTGGTTGGCATTGGTGATAAAATAGCCTTTCCGCAAATAAGATAAAGCCCCGTGAAAGTTCTTTTGGCAATTGAACTGGCTGTGCTGATGTCTCCGGACTCTGATGTTACTTTTTCAGATGAGGTGAGCAGTGCTGGAGACAACAACACAGTGTCACTGTTCTATGCGGGATGTGGATGACCAACTAACATTGGGCTTTTCTGTCACATCCAGGTTCCTGGTGGAATTTAACCTCTGCAGCTGGTGGCACTCAGATATGACAGCTAAAGGTAAGCAGCAGCTGGCTTCTGTGTCCTTGCTCAGAGTGATGAGCCCTGGGTTCACTGGTTACTTTTCATCAGGGATGCTCACATAAAACTACTCAGAACAAAGTGATGATTTTCCAGCTCTTTCAGCAAAAGGCATCCTTTGTGCTAAGTGCAGCGCCATCCAGTCTGACAAAAATTCCACAGCCTTCATTCAGCCCTTGTTGAATATACACTTTGACCTGTTTCCTTAGCTCAGGCTTTGAAGTCATACATTATACAGGTGAAGTCCTTAAAATGTTCGCGGGCAGTACTACGGCAGACAGATGCATTGCCTTCTCAGGCTGAATAAAGAAATAACTATTCTGTTTTGTTTTGTTTACAATTATCCTCATAAAATATAAATCTAATCCTGTTAGTTTTCCCTCCCCAGAAACCTCAGTGATCCGAGCAGTAATTAGTAGGAGCTTTCAGAGGCGTGAGCTGTGGCGCTAGATCAGTACGGACTTGCGTCCCGGCTCTAAGGTGGGCTTTTGGCAAGTTAGCTGATCTGGGCAAGACTCAGTTTCCCCGAAGTAAGCAAAGTAGGAAAATAATAAAGTCATACTTATGATACATCTGATAAGGGGTTAATTTCTAAGATATATGAAGAATTTAAACAACTCAACACCAAGAAGGCAACCCAACAAAAAATGGGTAAAGGATCTGGATAGGCACTTCTCCAAAGAGGATGTACAGATGGCCCATAGACATATGAAAAGATGCTCGATGTTACTAATTGTCAGAGAAATGCAAACTAAAGCCGCAATGAGATATCACTTCACACTTGTCAGAGTGGCTATCATCAATAAATCAATAAACATTAAGTGCTGGTGAGGATGTGGAAAAAAGGGAACCTTTGTGCACTGTTGGTAGGAATACAGACTGGTGCAGCCACTGTGGAAAGCTATATGGAGCTTTCTCAAAAAATTAAAAATGGAACTGCTTTATGATCCAGTGGTTCCACTTCTGGGAATGTATCCAAAGATACCCAAAACACTACTTTGAAAGACTATATGCACCCTTGTGTTGATTGAAGCATTTATAATAGTCAAGATGTGGAAACAGTCCAAATACCCATCAGCAGGTGAGTGGATGAAAAGCTGTGATATATTTATACAATGGAATATTACTCAGCTGTAATAAAGAAGATAGTCTTACCTTTTGTGATAGCATGGATGGGCCTGGCAATTATTATGCTAAGTGAAAGCCAGAGAGAAACAAACACTGTATGATCTCACTTGTATGTAGACTCTAATCAACAAAATAATTTAACAAACAAAATAGAAACAGAAGCATAGATACATAGAACAGACTGACAAATGTCAAAGGGGAGGGAGGGTGTGGGGCTGGGTGAAGAAAGGTGAAGTGATTAAGCAAAAAATATATGTGACACATATGTGACATATATGACACAGATGACAGTGTTGTGATAGCCAGAGAAAAAGGAGGGGGGGGGGAGATGGAAGACGGCAAAGGGGGGATAAATGGAGACAGAAAGAGACTTGACTTTGGGGAGTGAGTACATGATGCAGTGTGCAGATGATGGTTTATTGAATTGTACACTTGAAACCTCTATGGTTTTATTAACTAGTGTTACCCCAATAAATTCAATTAAAATAGTCTAACAAGTTCTAATACTGAAGAAAGCTTTGGGTGCCACTCTGCCCATATTGTTATAAGAGCCCAGTTTGTGCAATTAGTACAGATTGAGACTAAGGGGAAGGAAGGGAAGGGAAGGGTTCCTCAGCGGGTCTCCAGGAGTTTGAATGGATAACTAAAGTTGAAGGATGAAGATGGCTGCCAGAATGGTCAGATGCATCGAGCTGATTAAGATAAAGGGGAAAGAGATGGCTGCTATTCAGATAGTATAGAGGTTTATCATCATGGAATGTCACATGCCCTACTTATTAATACAGAATTCCTAAATTTGTCTAAAAATAATAATAACATTAATCTCCTGTCATTTGTGTGTGTATGTGTCTAATGGTGAGAGAGATCGTGTTCCCTTGCTGAGCACAGTGACTGGAATATAGTAAGCTCTCAAAAAATAGTAGTTTAAATTAATTGTGATAATGGCGATGGCAGTGTTGACCGCCACAGCGATGACTGGTTGTGTCCCCATGCCCTACAAAACCAGTGCTCTTTAATGAGAGTTGACTTCCACTGGTCTCTCCCTACCCATTCTGTCACTTGCTGTTTGTTCCTCAGATATACTCTTGTTCTTTCTTTCCTTTGTGTATTTATTTTTCTTGATTTTTTTTTAACCTCAGATGCCAAGCATGAGCAAACTCCTACCATTATTATTACTTTTAATTATCTGTCATTTAAAAGGGGTAGATTAGTAACATACTGCATTCCCCCAGATACTGGATACATTTTAGTCTGACATTCCCTCTGCCTTCCTGTAAGACCCCAGGCCATGAAGATTCCCTCATTTCTCCCAGGAAGAATTAGCAACATTTGGTTCTTGCTTCTGCCCCACACAGTTCAGCTCACAAAATTCCTGACTCTTCCACACCATCATTGCCTCAGTATGTTTGTTTGTTTGTTTGTTTGTTTCACACTAGCCTAGAATTTCTTAGTGGCGGGAGCCATTGTGCCTTAACCATTGTTATCTTGTAGTACCTAACTGGCACTTAGTGCATAGTTGGTGCTCAATCTTTGCTTACTACGTACACTAACACATATTTTTTTTTTGTGGGGGGGGCAGGTATCACCATTATACTGTCATCATAGCTATGTAACTTACATATAGATAGGCCCATTTTGCCTAAATTCAGGAACTCACTGATTTCTTGTTAGAATATGAGGTACAGCCACACACACAGAGTTCTATGTATGCACATGCCTGCCAGGAGCGGCCTCTCATAACAGTGAGCATGATCCAAGTGTGTTGGCAGTTGGCTCTGTCCTGGAAGCTGCCAGTCCAGTGACAGCCCAGTGCTGCTCCGCTGTCATCCACACACACTATTCTGGTGACCCTTCAGACGTGGGCCTGACCTTACCCTGTGCTGCTGGGTGGGTGCTATATTCGAAGGACAGTCAGGGCCCATAATCCCCCTGCTAGAAACTTATCTTCAGGAAGTTAACTGAGGTGGGAACAAAAGATTCTATGATAGAATTATCATCACCAGGAAATTTATGATTGCAAATACCTGTAGCTCTTGAAGTGATGAGTGATAGGGACATTTTAATGTAAATTACAGCTCATCCACAGAAAGGCATAAACAACTTTTTAAAAGATTCTGTTTCTGACAACTTTTCCCCAGGTTCAAAAATGCTCATGACATTAAGTATATAACAAGAAAAACTGTAAAAACCTCATATACCCCCCAAAAGCAGTTACTGGTGGGAGAGGAGTGTAGAGTTAAATATGACCAGTAATCAGTGTGCCAGTAGCGAGTCAGTGAGCAGAGGCCAAAATATGAATTAGGAAGAGAAGAGTATTATGTACCCCAGAGACAAATTTACCTGAGGCATGAACCTGCTTAAAATGGCATATAATTTAGAAAAGAGATCAGAAGGAACCTACTAAATGGGTGCTTGTTATCTTTTTAAAAAGTTTTCTTATTTGACCAGATTTGCCCCAATTTCAATATTACAGTTAAAAAAAGATAAATGAAATGCAAAGAGAGAAAAGGAGGATCGGTAGTGGCCAGGAGAGTGGACTGCACGCTGGTTGAATGGCTGCTACCCCTGGAGCACCGGTGCACGGGGACAGGCCTCTCCCCATCACACTGAGCTCTGGGAGGCTGCTTCCCCATGGGACTGAGGGCTGTGGTTTTAGAGCCAGGCAGCCTTCCTCTGCCACTTTGTCTGGGAGGTTCTGGGTAAAACATTTGGTCTCTTTAGGCTTTGATTTCCTTGTTGGTCAACCGGCAACAGTACACATGATGGGGTGTGGGATGTTAATTAAACAGTGTGTGCAAAAATGGCAGTGGGCAGTGGGCAGCATTCATATTTTGGGTGGTGGTGAGCTTTTTGGCTGAGAGGCCTGGCGGTGCTCAGTGCTGAGGGCAGAGGGCTGGTTGTCTTCTGTGGTTTACTTTTTGGCATTCTTCCTCAAACTGTGTGCCTGCCCATCCCTGGCTGAGGGGCTTCAATGGTGAGGATGAGGATGTATTCCTTCTCCATGCCAACCTGCATTCCCACTTCCCCCATTCTCCACTGGACCTGCTTTCCTTCCCCATGCCTGCCACCATAGGCATCTGCCCAGGTTCTGGTTCTGGTCCTTCAAATCTGACAATTAGCTTTTGAGTCTCTGTTGAGTACCTGTCACTGTGACTTTTGCCTATACCAGTAGTTTTCCACTTGGGGGGGGGTGATTTTGCCTCCCACAGGTCATTGCAACATCTGGTGACATTTTTGATTGTCACATTATTGATTGTCTCAGGATGAGGCTGCTACTGACATCTAGTGGGTAGAGGTCAGGGATGCTGCTAAACATCTTACAGCACACAACCTCTGACAACAAACAATAACAGACTCAAAATGTCAATAGAGTAGCCCCCCGTTATGTGTAGGAGATATATTCTAAGACCCCCAATAGATGCCTGAAAGCATGGATAGTTCCAAACCCTACTTTACTATGAGTTTTTCCTATAAATACATACCTATGCTGAAGTTTAATTTGTAAATCAGACACATTAAGAGATTAATAGCAATAACTAATATGATAGAACGCTTATAACTGTAACAAGTATACTGCAATACAATTTCAACGAGTGGATCTCAGTCTCTGGTAACCAAATGGCTGCTGGGTGACCAATGGGCAGTGGCATGTACAGCTGGACACACCTGACGAAGGGATGACTCACGCCTCGGGCAAGATGAAGTGGACGGTGTGAGATTTCATCACACTGCTTAAAATGCTGTGCAATATAAACCTTATGAATTCTTTAGTTCTGCAATTTTTCATTTAATATTTTTGAATTGCAGTTGACCATGGGTAACTAAAACCACAGAAAGCTAAACTGTGGGTGCAGGGGCACTGTTGTGTTGCTGTCACTGAGAAGCCCCCATGCACACCAACAGGTGCAGGGCAAGGATGAAGGGCTTTGCACTCAGGGTTAACAGAAACTTGTTAAGGCTCCCATTCTGAAATTTTACCTGCCTTCTCCCCTGCTTCCCTGTCCACCAGGACCAACAGTGGGAAAAATTTTAGATCAGAGGAATAAAGTGATGCTTCAGATCTCTATTTCTGTTTTAGGAAGCTTTATAAAATGATCCTTAATAGATAATTCCAAGTTATCTCATTCCATTGCTCCACTGTGAGACCTCCCCCCCCCCCCACAGATTCTAAATAAGGACCTTGTTAAATAATTTGATTGTTGATACATGGTGCTCCCATACATAAGTGCTTTTCCGTTTCCAGAGGTTCTGGCACTAGATTATCTTCAGATCCCTTCAACATACTTGAGAGGTGGGGATTGCTACAATCTGTCACTAAACTTTCCTGAGGCACTGAAGGCAGATAGCTAGTAGATAAATGGGCTCTGACCTAAACCAAGACCTGCCACCTCAGCTAGACAGTGGTGAGAGAGGCAGTGGGCCACCTGGGCTGCAGCACCTGAACTGTCACACTTAGATTTCAAACCTTCTGCTGAGCCATTTGATAGATAAAGAATCGGAATCAAATGAGGGTAAGGAAACTCAATTGTGGGGCTGCTGTCATACGGACATCTGTGTTAAGTGTAAGTGTAGATCTTCGATGCAGTGGAAGGAGAGAAATGTTTCAAGCACCATAACTGCATTGACGTGCAGGATCTCCTCATTCTAAATGTCCCATCCCCTCACTGGCTAAAGACCCTGAGCTGAGACATTCATCTTTGCTTAGCTAAAAATGGAGTCCAAAATTACACTGTTTATATGCCTCATTTCCTTAATGAAGGGGACTGTGGAAGACCATTTCTGCGTGAGTATCACAAAGGTATCATTTTGGCAAAGTTACACAAAGAGAATGGAGCTTGCTGGCACCCAGCTATGAAAGGGGCTACATTCACAGAGACAAAAGATGAGGAAAGCTTTTCAAATGGCAACTCTATTCATTCCCAATTGTCTGCACGTAATTACTGTGAACCCAAGTCAGTTATTCTCATCAGGGGCATTTGTTGCTAAGGGAAAATTAAAGATATTCAATTGTGTGGGTGCTTCATTGTTGAGTGAGTGATGGGTCTGGGTGGCCTCAGCTGCAGGCATCCAGTAATGGGTGGGAGGGAGAGCAGTGGGGTGGTGAAGAGTGTATACTCCAGGATGTGGGCACGGGTGTGTGTTTGGGCACCACCACTCATAGCACTGTGACTGTGGGCAAGCATCTCCATTTCTCTGGGCTCTGGGTTCCTCAACTGCAAAACAGGACAGCAGCAGGGCCTTACTCTCTGAGTGCTGGTGAGGGTTCTGTCTGTGCAAATTGCCTGGCATGGTGTACGGCATGTAGTAAGCACTTTGTGAGTGTTGACTGCAAAGGTGGTGGTAGTTTTGCTATTGGAGAAAATAATGATTATGGCAAGTAGTCCCTCTCTGTGGAACTCAAGACAGGCTATGTCTGCTTTCTGAGTGCCAGTTTTCCCTTCTGGTACAAGAAAGTATCAGCATAGTTGAGCTGCATGATTCTTGTGTACCTACACCTTTGTATGATAAGGAGTTTTAAATGCCCGAGTCAAAACAGTACTCATTAGGTTGCTGGAAATCTGAGTTATTGGTTTGCAATTTCATAGATAATAGTAAAGACTGGCAAGTATATGTGGTGTTTTTGATAGTACTTTAGACAAAGAAAGGTCTCATAGTAAACCCTGTTATTTAGATTAAATGTGGCTATGGTTTTGTATGATAATTCATGTGTTTCCCAAAAGCACATCAAGCAACCGCCTGCCAATCTATAGTCATCCTGCAAATAGACTCAGTGGTTTATCACTCCATCAGTTTGGGGGCCCTACAATTGTCAAAGGAACAAACATTTCATCTACAGAAAGGACCAGAGCTAAATGAGTCTTGCCAGTGAACTTGGTGGACTCATTCCACTGTAACTGGGCCCAGACAATGAGAATTAGAGATGGTCCAATTATTGGGCATATTTAAATCACATGTGCTGCCTATCTCAGCCTGCCCCAGAGACCTTTCTTCCTTTCATTCATTGGCCAAACTTCACACAGCAGTTAAGTATATATGTGCTGGAACCACATAGTCCAAGTTCAAAGTCTGGCTCTACTACATACACCACTGGATAAATTTGGGCAATTTTTTTCAGTTTTCTCCTTCATTTACTAATCTGCAAAACAAAAACAACAATTATTTGTAACTCATAGTGCATTTTTATTTTGTCTTGTTTTACTGTTTAATAAGTTAATCCATGTAAAGCAGAATATCATCTGCGCATAGCAATTTCTTAATAAGTTTAGCTGTTACCATCAATAGGTGATTAGATGCCATTTGCTTGCTTGTTCCATATCCACTTACAATTTGTGCTATTGTTTACTTATCTTTATTTCATTCAATGGAACTCATTTTTTGACACTTAATTAATGTAATGACTGGAATTGAAAATCAGTGTCACTTGCCATACAGAGAAAGAAATTGTAAAAATGAAAACCATGGAAATAAAAAGTGTGTCACTCTGAGCTTTACATTTGGCCTTCTGCAGTAAAAAGAGAAAAAAGCAAATGAAATAAGGACAATAAAAACTCCCTAGCATCTAACAAAGAAGCCCTGTGGACAAAATCAGAAGCATTGGATAAGAACTGGGAAGGGAATGGTATGCCCACCACTAGCCTCTCTGCGTTGTTACTGTGGGGCTCGGCCCCTAAATTTGCCCTGCCTTCCACCTGAAGGCAGGCAGTTTGCCACTAGGGACTCAGATTCTCATATTTCTTTTGTCAATTTTATTCAGGAGAATTATTCATTATTCAGCAAGCATGTAATGATACTCTCTGAGAGCTAGCACTGCAGGGCAGAAGGGGACAGACAGTGTTTCATTCCTGGCCCTTTGGGAGCACGACAACTACCAGCACTGTGCCTTCAGTGCAGTCAGGAGTCAGCGAGGCAACCGTCTGCTTGTCTTTTCTAACCAAAGGCTTCAGTGAAATACCATAGGCAGAAGTCACATGGCAGTAAGCACAGCCACTTAAATAGCATTGCCAGTGTGCTAGACACTTGCCATTATTAATTCATTTGGTTCTCAAATAACCATGTGAAGTTAGTACTGTTATCACCATTTTGCAGATGAGAACATGAAGGCACAGAGAGGTTAAAAACTCATTTGAGGTCATACAGCGAAGGCAGAATACACAATCCCTAGAGTTTGTTCTTAGCTACTAAGCAATGAGCCCAACTCCTGGCATGTGGATGGAGCACTCCAGAAAGATAGCGTTTCGTGAAGGTTGTGTGTATGTCCGTGCATGTGTGTCAGTCTGTTAAAAACTATAGTGCGTTAGCTCATTTTTTCCTCAGAACAACGCCGTGAGTTAGCACGGGCATCTCCTCTTCATGTCAGTGACTCAGACCAGCTGTTCTACACTTAAAAAGAAAGCTGGTTAAGAGTCTACTTCTTTTTGTTTTATATAGGAAAAAATTACAGTGCACTATACTTCTATCACAAACACCAATTTCCTCAAAACAAGTAAAGCTCAGTAGAAAGAGTACATTATTTAAAAAATCACAACAGGATATAAATACTTAGAGCATGGTTTCCTCAGCACCCAGTGATTTTTACATTATTGTTACCAAACAATTGCTTTGAGTTCAATAACCCCGTGATGGCTCATTTAGTGCCACAAGCCTCCCAGATGGACATTCCACAAAACATCTACCCATGGTTCTGAAATCCAACCAGTTGTATTTTGAATATAAATGAGACTTTGTGTACACAACATTTTCTTAAAATACTATTAAGTTTCACAATTGTAAATGTAAATTATACATGTACATATAACATATGTAATATGTTTAAAAATACATGTTTACATTTTATATAAATATGTTTATGTTTTGCATAAACATCAGCCAAAAACATTGCACAGAGTTTGGGTGCTGGGAACCAGTAAACATTCTTCTGGGAAAATGTTAAGAAGAAGACTTCCAGTGAGGATAATTTGTGCTACTGGCACCTCCATTTTACAGACAAGAATACTGAGGGTTAGCTGCAAGTGATGGAGCCAGAATTTGTACTCTGAACTTCTTTGACTTTGGAGCCTTCAACCCTAACCACCATGTTATACCAGCTATCATTCTCACTTACATATGTATATATATTTAAAAGTGTTTCAATTATAGTTGATGTACAATATCATGTTAGTTTCAGGTTGTGATTAGACAGTTATATACTTTATAAAGTGATCAACCCAATAAATCTAGTACCTATCCCACACCATATATATTATCACAAAATTATTGACTATTTTCCCTATGCTGTACTTTACATCCCTGTGACTATTCGGTAACTACCGGTTTGTACTTCTATGTCCCTTCACCTCTTTCACTCAGGCCACTTCCACCCCATCTGGCAACCTTCAAAATGCTCTATCTACAAGTCTGTTTCTGTTCTGCTTGTTTGTTTATTCTGTTCTTTAGATTCCACATATAAATGAAATCATCGGCCATTTGTCTTTCTCTGTCTGACTTATTTCACTTAGCCTGATACTCTCTAGGTACATACATGTTGTTGCAGAGGGAAAGATTTCATTCTTTTTTAAAGCTGAGTCATATTCCATTGTATATATGCACAGCTACTTCTTTATCTAGTCATCTGTTGATGGACACTTAGGTTGCTTCCATATCTTAGCTATTGTAAATTATGTCATCCTAATTTTAATGTTATAATGGCTTCATTAGAATGCAGCACTATTTTTGTTTTTGTTATTTACTATTACTGCTGCTATTATTATTATTAACTGACACTTACTTAGCACTCATTATGTTCCATGTACTGTACTAGGTACTCAACATATATTATTTACTTCTCACATCAACTTCTTATAGAACCTATATTATCCCTCAATTACAAATTTGAAAAATTGAGACTCGGTAAGGTTTTGGAAATTGTGCAATGGGACATAACTTGCTGAGATAATTTAATCAGCCACAAACCTTCACCAAGTGCCTACTAGGTACTCATTTATGTGCAGTGTTATTTACTGCTGTATTACTGGACAAAGAACTTCATAATAGTAGGATTAAGCTCATGGCTTTGGTTCAAAGGCATTACGTATTTTACTAGTCCATATTTCAATTTTGTTCCTGTAATAAAACCATGCAATTGTATCATGACCTTTGTCTCACCCTAAATAATATGGTGTAACATATTTTATACATTTATTTAGATATACATATGTGTTTGTTGCTAAGTTCAAGTAAGTCTGAGGTCAAAGACCCAGTGACTGATGTCCCAGAAAGTAGAATTCTTATGATGCATAAATGATAGCTGATCAAGCCAACACAACTGCTTGAGGAATTATAGCTTATAGAGTTGCTTGGCAGATGAAACCACTTGACTAATTAGAAAATAATGCATTATGCTGTGCCTGGAAAAATCACAGAGCAGCAGGAGCAGAGCTGCGTTCTGAGTTCCTATGGGCTGCCAGTCTCAATGAGGCCTGTGCCTTGTGTTCATTATCTTTTTTTTTTTCTTATCCCTACAGCCCAGAAATTGAAACAGACCCTGGAGCCTTGTGATACTGAATATCCGGCATTTGTCTCTGAGCGCACCATCAAGGAAACCTCGGGGAACATTGCTTGTGAAGACTGCTCCAAGTAAGCCCCCACCCTTCTGCTCAGTAGGAACTTTCCCAGATGGGCCAATGGGCCTGGCAGCACAGGATTGCATGGAGAGATGGAAGCATGGCCGCCCTCTTGTGTGAGGAAGTATTTCCATCAACTTGGAAGAAACATCACTTGGCTTTGTTAAAGAGATCACTTAGAGTTTGGGAAGCATTCAGAATGCATTAGAATGCATCCTAGAATATGGGTGATTTATAGTTATGTTTGTTGGTAGTTGGAAAAAGTCCTAACTGGTGTTTCCCTAATGGACAGTTGACAATTGCAGCTATCTGTTCGAGGTGTCTTTACTGAATGCACCAAATCTTCAGGAGTCACTGAAATGTGATGACTGAAAGTGATACTTGGTATGATACTTGGCCATTTAATATACATTTCCCTGATTATTAATTTGGGTGTGCCTTTTTTCAAAAAACAGTTTTATTGGTCATATGGGGTTCCTAAACTCTTCATTCCTGTATTCCTATCGACAGTTCTTTGTTGGGGAGTGGATCTAGTCATACTGATAGGGGTTTGGAATACAATTTCTTTGCAGTTGTATGATCTGTATATGTGCCTTCCTATTCCTGGGTCTGTCTCTTCACATTTATAGGTGTCCTTAGATGCACAGAAATTTTCTTTTGCTTTTATTTTAATGGAGTCTAATTTATTCTTTATTCTTTGATTTATGTATTTTGTTCCTTGTTTAAGAGGTCAGTCTCTGACCTAATGTTATAATGATACTCCCATGTATTTTTATTCTGAATGCTTTAAAGGGTTGTCTTTCACATTTAAGACTTTAATACCCCTGGAATTTGTGTGTGTGTGGCATGAGGTAGACTCTAGTTTGGTTCTTTTCTGCATAGTTGGCCTTTTAAGTAGCACTTTTTATTGAATAGTCTTTATTCCCCAATAAATTTATTATGACACCTGTGTCTTGGGCTGAGTTCCCATCTATATGAAGATGTATTTCCAGGTTTTATGGTTTGTCAGTACCTATATCAGCACCTTGTCTCTTTAAATATTGTGGTTTTATAATAGGACTTGTTATTTAGAACAAATATCCTTTCATTATTCTTCTTCTAAGTCATCTTGGCTATTCTGCCTCTTTACTCTTTTACACTAATTTTAAAATCAGCTTGTTAATTTCCATTACATTAGGGTTTTGATTAAAATTGCTATGTTATATAATAATTGAAAGATAATTGCTGTGTTTTATGTTATTGGAACTTTCCCCCATAAACTAAGTATATCTATTTCTTTACATGTCTCTGTCTATGGTTTTCAATACAGTTTAATCATTTTACATTAGATTTATACCTTGACAGCTTATAGTTTTTCTTGCTATCAAAAATGGTATATATTTAAAACTGCATTTTCTAATTGGTAATTGTTAGCATATGAGAATATCACTGATTTCTGTACATTGAGTATCTTATACACAACAAACTGCTAAATGTTCTTTCAGATCCAATGGTTTGTGTATAGATTCTCTTAAGCTTTTTGCAGAGACGGTAACATCACTTGTGAAAATTTCCTTTCTAGTATTTATACTTAAATATTGTTTTATATTTCATTGCACTGGATTTCTGACACATAGCTGAATCAAAGCAATGAGAGTAGAAAACCATGTCTTATTCCTAATTTAAAGGAATTGCTCCTAATAATTCCATGTTAGTTATGATATTTGCTACAGGGTTTTTAAAGTTGTAGTAAATTATAAACAATATAAAGTTTACCATTGTAACTATTTTTAAGTGTACAATTCAAGCACATTAAATAATTCATGATGTTGTGCAACTGTAACTATTATCCATTTCCCAAATCTCTGTAAGTTTTTGGTAGTTAACCATTTATTATATTAAGAAACTTCTTCAAGAGGGTTTAGTGCTGCTGTTATTGTTCAGAACTTGGATATTGAACTTCAGACTTTCAGACAAGATGGAGGGATAGGTAGATACACTTTGCTTCCTTGCAAAACTAAAAGAAGGACAACAACCAATTTAAAAACAAAAAACAACCAGAACTGCCAGAAAATTGAACTGTATGGAAGTCCAACAACCAAACAGTTAAAGAAGAAACATCCATCCAGACTGCACTTCAGTGCAGTGAAGTGGGTTGTCCTGCCCTGGTAAAAACCTACAGCTCCTCCCCTTACAATATAACAGGTGCACTGAGACAAAGAAAAATGGACCAAATGAAAGAACAGATCAAAACCCCAGAAAAAGAACTAAGCAATGAAGAGATAGCCAGACTATCAGATGCAAAGTTCAAAACACTAGTATTCAGGATGCTTACAGAAATGATCGAGTCTGGTCACAAAATGAAGGAAGAAATGAAGACTACACAAAGTGAAACAAAGGAAAATACACAGAGAACCAACAGTGAAGGGAAGGGAACTGGGACTCAAATCAACAATTTGGAGCAGAAGGATGAAATAAGCAGCCAACTGGGACACAATGAAGAAAGAAGAATTCAAAAAAAATGAGGAGAGGCTTAGGAACCTCCAGGACAACTTTAAACATTCCAACATCTGAATTATAGAGGTACCAGAAGAAGAAGAGGAAGAGCAAGAAATTGAAAATTTATTTGAAAACATAATGAAGTAGAACTTCCCCAATCTGGCAAAGGAAATAGACTTCCAGGAAGTCCAGGAAGCTCAGAGAGTCCCAAAGAAGTTGGACCCAAGGAAGCATACACCAAGGCACATCATCATTACATTACCCACAATTAAAGATAAAGAAAGAATCTTAAAAGCAGCAAGAGAAAAGGAAACATTTACTTACAAAGGAGTGCTCATCAGACTGTCAGCTGATTTCTCAAAAGAGACCTTACAGGCAAGAAGGGGCTGGAAAGAAGTATTCCAAGTCATGAAAGGCAAGGACCTACATCCAAGATTACTCTATCCAGCAAAGCTTTCATTTAGAATGGAAGGGCAGATAAAGTGCTTCCCAGATAAGGTCAAGTTAAAGGAGTTCATCATCACCAAGCCCTTATTATATGAAATGTTAAAGGGACTTATTTAAGAAAAAAAAGATGATCAAAACTATGAACAGTAAACTGACAGCAAACTCACAACTGTCAACAACTGAACCTAAAAAACAAACTGAGCAAACAACTAGAACAGGAACAGAATCACAGAAATGGAGATCATATGGAGGGTTATCAATGGGGAGGTGGAGGAGGGAGAATGGGGGGAAAAGTACAGGGAATGAGAAGCATAATTGGCAGGTACAAAATAGACAGGCGGAGATTAAGAATATTTAATAAGGAAATATAAAAGCCAAAGAACATATATGTGTGACCCATGGACATGAACTAAGGGAGGGGAAGGGAATGCTGGAGGAAGGGTGGATTTAAAGAAGAAGGAGATAAAGGGGATAAAAAAATAGGGCAACTGTATTAGCATAATCAATAAAATATACTAAAAAACAAACGGATGTTGAATTTTATTAAAATTTTTTTCTACATACATTACAAAAATAAGTTTAATTCTTAGTATATTGTGTTACATGGGTACAATCTTTAAATTATTTTCATTCATGAACTATATATACCATAAATATCCTTAATAGCAGATGGACTGTCTAATGTGAAAAGATACTTGCTTTCCCATGATGGACTTTCATTGTCAGGATTACAGAAAGCAAAAGCATATTTTGGGATTCATTTGCTCATATTATATGGTGAAGTTTTGCATCTGTGCTCACCAAGATGAACGGGTAATACTTTACCTTTCTTGTACTGTCATTTGACTTTTTTCATATTGTGATTTTATTGTCACAGTATTATTTGGAGAATTTCCCCTGTTTCTCTAATATCTTGACATTTTTGTGTAAGATTAAAGTATTTGTTTTTATAGGTTTGGTAAAACTTATTCATAAAACTATCAGTAACTGATAGATTTTTGTTTGTTTCTGTGTGAGCAAATTTTCAAATACTGAATTAGTTTCTTTAGTGGGTTGCTATCTCTTTGGGATTTCTATTTCTTTTTGAAATGACATTGGTGATTATATTTCTTAGAAAATTGCCTATTTCATCTCACTCTTCAAGCTTAACACATGCATTTGCTAAAAGTATTGTCTTTGGATTAAAAATTCTAACTTATTGATTTTCCTCTTTTAAATCAATGTCTCCCCCTCCCTCTCTCACCTCTCCCTCCCCTTTCCTTTCTCCCTCCTCATCTCCTCTCTCTGTCTCTCTCTTTTCCTAACTCCCTCCCTCCTACCTTCCCATGTTTCAGGTTTCCTCTTTCTTTTCTGTACTGGTAGGGAGATGTTTGGTTTCTCTTTTCCAAGAGCAATCATTTAGTGTGCTTGATTCTTTCTGCTGTTTCTTTGACTTTCTTTTTTATTTATTTTGTTTCTTATCTCTATTATTATCTTTCTTCTATGTTTTGGGGGTTTATTCTTTTCTTTAACTTTATAATATTTTGTGTTTGCTGCTTAAGTTTTTGTCTTCATTCATATATATAATACATTATATACATACAAAATTTCTCTGTACATTGCAGGTTCTCTCCATAAATTTAATATATAGGGCTTTTATTATTATTTAACTAACAGTTTTTTAATTTTCAGTTTTTTTTATCCATGTGTTCAAGGCATGAACCGGGCATGGGCTCAGACCAAAAGCCAACCTGGGATAAACAAGGAGTTACTTTGTCCCTGGCTGATATGAGACAAGTGATTTTCACAATTTTTGATCTATAATATTTAAATCATTTTTAAAGGTTTCCTAATATGAGGGGTTTGAGGCTTTTAAAAAATTATCAATGTCTAATTAAATGACATTGTGGTCTGTATAACATATGTTCTTTAAAATGTGTGGAGACTGGCTTTGTATTTTAGTACTTGTCCATGTATTTTTGAAAGCAAGTTTCATTCTCTAGCTGGGTACAGGAATTAATATGTTAATATGTATCTGATACATATGTATCTGATACATATGTATCAGATACATATTACATACTTGGCTCAAGTGTGTTTCCAAGTTGGTTTTTAGAGGTATCTATTTTATTTCACTTTTATTATTTTTTTTCAATTACAGTTGACATAATATTATAAGGGGCGTCTATTTTAGATGGTAATTAATCTCTTACTGGCTTAGGTATTTTTCAACTCCTTTGTGTCATGCAATTCATTTTGCTTTCTATGTTTTGAACCTATGTTACTATGGATATCTGTGTTCAGGATTGGTATAGCTTTCTAATAAATCATTCCTTTTATCACTATGTAAAACCTTTTTTTCTCTTTTTTTCTTTTAACAGTTGTCCTGTTACAGTTGTCCCAATTAAAGTCCTTCATGCTTTAATGTCTATTTTGTTTGCCAGGAGTGTAGGCACAGTAGATCTTCTTGGGGTAACACTTCCCAAGCACATTTCCCCTTTCCCTCCATTTTCAATTCTTTTTTGTCATGCTGCATTGGGATTTGTCTTATAAATAGCTGAATATAGATGGATTTGAAATACCTTTGCTTATTTATTGGTAGATTTATTTCTATTGTCATTTTATATGCCCTCTATTCTGAATTCTTTTTCTTGGCTTTTTTTTTTTTTTTTTTTTTTTTTTTTTTTTTTTTTTTTTTTTTTTTTTTTTTTTTTGCCTTCTATTGGATTTATTGAAACTCCTTCTCCTCCTTACTAGTAGTGAAGTTTACACTCTTTATTTCTTTTTTTTTTAATAGTTACCTTAATGTTTTAAACATGCTTTAGTTGCTCAGGATTCTTCCCTTCTCCAGGACAAAACTTAGAATGCTCTAACCTAGATTACCTTGCATCTCTTTCATGTAATATGCTTTAACACTTTAGTTCTGCCATGTTTTTAAACCCATTGTACATTGTATTAACCTTGTTCCTGCCTATCATAAGTAAAATGTTTACTAATCTGTTCACTCACTGTTTTTTTTTTAAACCATTGCTTTTTCTGTTGTGAAGTACTTTGGAAGTTTTTTCAAGAATGATTTGGGAGTGGTAAATGCTTTCATTCTTTGTCAAAAACACATTATTTGGTAGGCATTCAACAGGGATAATTTAACTCCACAGTATCTAAATAAAACTGTTTTAAAGATATTATTCCATTGTCTTCTGACGTTTAGTTTTGCACCTTCATAAGTAGTCTGGCTCCCTACCCATCATGGCTCTTGACGAGCTTACTTTCTCTTTAGTGTTCTGAAATTTCACTAAAAAGTAAACTATGTCTAGATACAAATTTATTGCTGTTTATTTCTATACTTTGTTCTGAATAACTTCCTTCAACTTAATGAGAGTTCATTAATTTCCTTTTTATTGTATCTAGTCTGCTGCTTGGAGAAAATGAACTGAGTTTTGAGTATGCCTCTCTTGTTTTCTTTTCTAGAAGGCTTATTTGCTTCTTTTTGAAAATTTGCATGTTCTTTTACATAGAGTCTTATTCTTAAGTTTCCTATACCTAATTCTAAAGGCTTTTAAAGATTATTTTAGTAGTTTAAATTTTGAGGGTACCAATCCTCTTGTTTTTTGTATCTGCTTGTTTTCGTCATAGATTTTTGTCCATGTGTTTTGTCATTTTTGACTGTAAAGTGATCTTTACTATTAAATATTATTTTTGTGGGAACAGAATAGAGCTTGAGTTTCTCTTCACAACAGATTTCTGTCTTGTCTTCAATCATGTATACTATTGGTATTGACTGCCTGGGAATAGTTGTTAGATAAGCTTTTGTGTTTAGGAGTTTCTGCATCATGTAATTACAGTAAATATTTTTCCTAGGCAGCGTGTAGTTTAGGTATAAAGTTTGATTTCTCATGCTAACATCAGAGCCCTAGATAACACCAGATTATCAGCTTTTTACACTTAGCTATAAATGTATAAACTGGCTTTTAGTATCTTTTCTTGTAATTACATTGACACATGCTTGTTTTATTTCACTATTTCATTCCACATGTCTAAGTGTCTAGAGAAGAGTGGCTTCCACTACTTGCCCAGTCTGCCTCGATATGGTTTCCCTCTGACTTAGGACATCTGAGAGCAACGACAAGCAAGCACTGAGGCATAGTGGTTTAGTGCAGAAGCTGTGCAATCAATAAAGTCCAGAGTATGAGTCCTAGTTCAAGCAAATGCTAACTGTGTGGCCCCAAGCAAGAACCTAAACACCTCTGAAAATTCAGCTCCTCCTGGGTAATTTGGGGGATACTAACAGTATACATATCATGGACTTGTAAGAGTGAAATGGGAAAATTTATATTGTGAATTTAACATGATGCCTGAAACAGAGGGAATACTTAACAAATGGCCACATTTAATACAAGCATAATACCATATCAACTTAGTATAAAATAAATCATAAACCATTCTGTTGAAATGTGAATTTTCCTTTCATAGTCTAATATCGCTTCACTACTATAGTAAAGGATACAGCAAATATGTATCTCAGATGACACATTCATGCATAACTTAAGGGCTGTTGACAGTTCATGGCTCTCTGTGAAGTGAACTCCACTGATTTTAGAATGATTTCAAACCTTTTCTTGACCAGAGGGATATTATATCCTTAGTCATCATAACTACAAACTCCACAAGGTATACAGTATCTCTTAATGAACAATAAGTGTTCATACTTAGTATAGTAAATTAGGTTTCTTATTTCCATTCTAAATGAGAAAACAAATAGAACCAAGATAAATAATTGTTAGGGCAAGTAAAATGTTTTCTTATTGACCTGTAATTAGAAACCAACAACATGACTGCATGTGATTAAAGCAAGTGACCTAAAGATTTCCAGCTAAAGAGAAGACTACTTTTCATTCACCAGGAAGTTATTGCATTCCTGTTATGGTCCAGAAACTGCTGGAGCTTTGGGAAATCTACAGATGAGTATGATAAAAAGTTGATGCTGAGGGTGTTTTCACCTACCATGACTAGCTCGTTTCAGACCTTGAATTTCATACCGGCTTGAACACTCACAGAAGGTTGGGAAGTTGAGTAAGGCCTTATACAACTTTCTTCCCCCAGTGAAAAGACACTGAGGGCTTTGGAGAATTTTCCTTTCAAAGCTTTAGTTCAAGACCACTACCCAGCAGCTCAGTCATACATTACAGAAGTTGAACAATAAAGACCTAGGGATCTGATGGAGAGAGGAAAAGGGAGTTGTGTTTTTCCTCTCTTTTTAAATAAGCTTTTTATTGACATACCAGGTCTATCCAGAAGGTATGTAGCCATGCACTATGAAAAATAGAGACATTTATTTAAGAGGATACAAGATATAAGGAACATTGCCCATAGGACAATGGTACCCCAGTCTTCTTCAAAGTAGGCATCTTGGGACCTCACACAGTTCTCCCAATCACTATCAGGTGCCCTGTTGTATTTTCCTGAATCTCATCAATGGTCTGAAATCTCTTCCTTTTCAATGGCGGATTTTTCTGGAGGGGGAAAAGCCAGAAGACATAGTGTGCCAAATCTGTACCATAGTGGGGCTGAGTCACCTGAATGATTTGATGTTTCACCAAAAAACTCTGCACAAGACATGAGGCATGAGTAGATGCTTTGTTGTGATGAAGCTGGCAATCACCAGTTGCCCATAGCTGTGCTCTTCTGAATCATCTGAATAGCTTCCATGGAAGAATGTTTACATTTAACATAAAATTTGGTGCAGATTTGTTGCTCTTCCTACTCAGTCATTTTGAATGTGAAAGCCACTCAGGATACATGCTCACTCGATGGCATCTACCACCCTACTGACTAGTACAGTGAAGTCATCATTGTTCATGCATGTGCTTTCCAGTCCACCCTCCCTGGCTTCTACATTACATCAATGATGCATAAACCCTTCTTGTTATTTTAACAATGGCTGGACTTTTCCTGGACAGATTGTATAGCAGATAAAGAAAAGTGTATAAACCATACATTTGCAGCTTGATGACTTTTCACAAGGTTAACACATCTATATAATTAGCACTCAGGTTAAGAACTGGAAGAACATTCAAGCTGCCTAGGAACCTCCCACCTGCCCACTTCTAGTTACAACCTCATTTACCATAAGATAACTACTCTCTTGATTTCTTCCATGATAGATTGGTTGTACTTGTTTCTAATGTCAACTCATGACATGACAACTTAATTCATAAGATATGAGAGTTGATGTATGAATGGTTTTGAATGAAGTTTCTAAGGCGTTCACTTGGAAAACAAAATAAGGTCTTAGGGAAAAAAGTTAAAGGTACCTTAGGACTTTAGTGAACATTTCTTGTTTTTAAAAAGACTTTTTATTTTTTAATTACAGTGGTACAATGTATGATTAGACAGTTATATAACTTACAAAGTGATCACCCCAATAAGTTTATTACCCACCTGGCACCATAGTCATTAAAATATCATTGACTATATTTCCTATACTATACTTTATATCCCCATGACTATTTTGTAATAACCAGTTTGTACTTCTTAATCACTTCTGCTTTTTTGCCCTCTCCACTGTAATCCCTTACTGTCTGGCAAACTTCAAAATGTTCTTTGTATCTATGAGTTTGATTCTGTTTTGTTTATTTTATTTTGTAGATTCCACAAGTAAGTGAAACATATGGTATTTGTCTTTGTCTATCTTACTTCAGTTAGCATAATATACTGTAGATCTATCTATGCTGTTGTAGATGGCAAGATTATTTTTTATGGCTGAGTAATATTCCATCTCACACACACACACACACACACACACACACACACATACACACACACACAAATTCTTTATCCATTTATCTATTGATGGATGCTTATTTTGCTTCCATACCTTTGTTATTGTAAATAATGCTGCAATGAACATATGGATGCGTATGTCTTTTAGAATTAGTGTTTTGAGTTTTTTGGGGTATATACCCAGAAGTAGTATTACTGGGTCCTCTTTTCTCTTGTTATATAGCCTATGTTTTAAAATTTATTTTTTCTGATATATGTATTGCTACCCCAGATTTTGTTTTATTTTCTTAAAATAATTTTTTTTATCCCTTTATTTTTGGTCTGTGTATCTTTTGATCTGAAGTGAGTCTCTTGTAGGTAGCATATGTAAGGATTTTGTTTTCTTATCAGCCTATGTCTTCTGATAGGAGCATTTAATCCATGTACATTTAAAGTAAATATTGATAGATATGTAGTTATTACTATTTTATAATTTATATTTTTTTACCTTTCTTTTACTTCTTAAAGAATTCCCTTTAACATCTCTTATGATACTGGTTTGGCGATGATGAACTTTTTTATTTACCTTTTTCTTGTATGGAAACTCTATCTGTCTTTCAATTCTAAGTGATAGCTTTGCTTGGTAGAGTAGGTCCTTGCTTTTCAGCACTTTGAATGTTTCCTGCCAATGCCTTCTGGCCTGCAAAGTTTCTGTTGAGAACTCAACTGACATTATGGGAGCTCCCTAGTAGATAACTAATCTTCTCTTGCAAATTTAAGGTTCTCTTTGTCTGTAACTTTTGGCATTTTAATTATAACATGTCTTGGTGTGGGCCTCTTTGGGTTCATCTTGTTTGGTACTCTCTGTGTTTCCTGGGCTTGTATGTTTATGTCCTTTACCAGATAGGAGAAGTTTTCCATTGTTATTTCTTTGAAAAGTTTTTAAATTTCTTGCTCTTTTTCTTCTTCTTCTGGTATCCCTGTGATGCAAATTTTGGTACACTTGATGTTTTCCCAGAGGGCTCTTAAACTATCATTATCATTATCATTATCATTATCATTGTTATTATTTGCTGTTCTGATTGGGTGTTTTCTGCTACCTTGTCTTCCAAAACACTGATTTGATCCTTTGCTTCCTCTATTCTACTGTCGAGTCCCTCTAATGTATTCTTCATTTAGTTATTGTACTCTACATTTCTAACTGGTACTTTGTTATGCTTTCTATGTTCATTTTTATGTTTCCTATATCTGTTAAAGTTTTCACTAAGTTCACTGAGTATCCTTATAACCAATCTTTTGAACTCAGTATCTGATAGAATGCTTGTCTCCATTTTGTTTAGTTATTTTTCTGGGGTTTTGATCTGTTCTTTCATTTGGGTCATGTTTCTTTGTCTCCTCATTTTGACCTCCTCCCTGTATTTGTTTCTATGTGTTAGGTAGAGCTGCTACATCTCCTGGTTTTGGTAGAATGGGAGGCCCAGTGGTGCAGTTTCCTTGGTCACCCAAGCCTGGTACTCCAGGTGTGTCCCTTGTGTGGGTTGTATGTCACTACTGTTGTAGTTGGCCCTTGATTGCTCTTGGTACTTCAATGGGAAGGGCTGATCCTCAGGTTGATTGGCTGTGACTACAGTGGAGAAGTTGTTGTGCAGAGGTTGACCCTCTAGATCAGAATTTGTTTAGTGGGGCTCTTGTGCCAACCATGTCTGTGCTTTGGGTGTGTTGTTTGTGGAGCTGGTTGGGTGGTGCTATGGTGTGGTCTGTAGCTGGCCACTGGGTATGTTGGTTCTGAGGCCTCTCAGAAGGAGCTCTGGTGCAGGCCAAGTTCAGCTACTGCCTGTGTCCTGACTGGGGCCACTTCATATGAGCTACAAAGTGATTTGCAGATTGTTGCCACTTATGCTGGCTTGTTGGTACCTGGGAGAGGTTATGCTGCAAACTGAGGCTGGCTGCCACTAGTGCTGGATTTGGGGCTGCTTACAAAGAGGTATGGGGAACCTCAAAGCCAGATTCTGCTTGTTTGGGGTTCATGAATATTTGAGAGATTTTAGGAAAGTCTGCAGCATGAACCAAGACAGGCTGTTTGTATGGAAAAACTACTGGAAGTGGCTTAGGTGGGTCTGCAAGCTGGGTGGGGCAGTGTGTCAGGGAATCACTAGGGCAGAGAAAATAGTATTATCCAGGTTGATGGAGACTCAAATATAGTGCCCACCTGTGCAGCTGGGTTGGGGGAGGGCTCAGCAAAGAAACACTAGCACCTGCCAGCACTTGTGTCTGGAAGAAAGCTGCCCCTCCAGCCCTCACCCTGATGCCAAGCAATTCACCTCTTCTCATATGTCCCTGGTGCCTTCTGAGCAGCTGCACAAGCACTGGAGCTCAGAGCAAGTGAGTCCAAGTAAGTCCATTGCAGGCTTTTTAAGAGGAATACCTGGGACTCCAGAAGCCTTTATCTCACTCAGCCTCAATCCCCACCAGAAGTTATAGGTACTTCTCTTCCCAGCGCTGAAACCCTGGGCTGGGAAACCTGGTGTGGGAGCTGAGATATCCCTCCTGGTTTTTAATCACCACATGTGGGTTTGGGATCAGCCTGTTCCACATTTCTACTTCTACCAATCTCAATATGGCTTCTTCTGTATATTCTTAGTTCTAAGACTTCTACTCAGCTAGACTTCAGGTGTCTCTCAATGGTGGTTGTTCAGTACTTTAGTTGTAATTTTGTTATGGCCTTGAGAGGAAGAGAGTACCACATTTACCTACTCTTCCATCTTGATTGGAAGCCTTCAATGAAGATTTAATTGTCTATTATATCCTAGACACTGGGCTATTCTGTGGGTAGACAGTGACAAATGAGGTGCATGATTCCTGTTCTCCTGGGGCTCAGAGTCAAGTATCTAGGCAATGTGAAAATTCTATGTTGAGTGCCAGAATTAGTTTTATATATGAGCAGAGAAAGGGGGCTTGGGTTGGTCACAAAAGGCTTCCCAGAAGAAGTGGCCAATAATTTAAGGCCACCAGGATGTAGAGGAGTCAGCAAGTACGAGTATCCAGGCAGAAGAAAGAGCCTTGTGTAGGTGAGAAAGATTGTGGTTTATTCTACACATTGTTAGAAGTTCAGGAAATCTGGAACACAGAGTTGGGGATGAAGAGAGATGACAGAGGAGATAAGGGATGAGTAAGGGCCAAACTGTGTTTCCCCTTTGATTGTGTCAAAGAGAACTCCTCCTTTGAAATATTTCAAATATTGAATTCAAGTGACTTCAAATGAAGTTGAAGGACACCAGTATGGTGCAACAGAAAGGTTCTCTTTCTAGGATTAGAAATTGATAGATTGACTGGGGTTGAATGAGAAATCAATTCATGACTATATTTTTATAATCCAAAAACCTATGTGAAACTCTGTTATAAAATTAGGATATAATGCTCATCTCATGTAAAAATAGGTTCATAAAAAGAGTCTCTTTGGAGGCTTGAGAAGGATTGAGCCCTTTTCTTCTTATCTTTTATATATTTCTTTCTGCCTTTCTTTGCTCCATTTTATGAAATAAATGTATTAGAAAATATATCTGAGTATTTATCAAAATGTTTATGAAGATAATATTTTCCATTTTATGTGATCTTTTTATTCTTAAATGCAATATGTTAAGGAGAAAAATACTGATTTTTGTCATTTTTCCTTTCTTGATGGCCAGTAGATTTTTCAGTATAATGACCATTATGTTTGGTGGCAACAAGAAAGACCAATTTGCATGTCTCCTCCACAAATAATTCATGTAGAAATTCATTAACTTTTGCCTGGAAATAATGAGATTTTGTAAGACTAGTTCTCTGGGACAATTACTAATTTTTGACCAACTTTGTAGGTAACTTCAGGTCAGGGGCAGTGACATTCAAAAATAACACAATTCTACAGCATTTGGCTAGAAGTAACTTGGAAACTGAGTTTGGTGAAAATTATAGTATTTCAGAAATTACTCACTAAGATCTTTTTCAAAGAAAAACATCTCGCCTCCCACAATGGAACATACAAAACTATGTCCATTACAAACCATTCTCAAGGCAGCGATTACTTTCCTCCACAAGCAATGGCAAACCAGAGAGCAACAATCCGAAAGAACTGTGCTTCCCATGGGAATAGGCTTCATACTCTCAGACTGCCATTAACAGTCTTTCCATCTCCTGGAAGACATCCAACGACCTTGGTGCCTAAACATTTTGCTAGAATTCAAAAAACCATGTCATGTGGTTCTAGCCATATAGTAAAAGTCTTCTTGGTCTCCAATGATCTTTGAAGACTAGCTGATCCCAACTCCATTTCTGTGTCCCTTTCCCAGAATTCCTTGATGATTTTATGTGGAAAACACATCAAGAGGTGACTCAGTGGCTCTAAATAGAAGCCTTTAACTTGGCAACTCCAAAAATGGGCATATATCTGTCTATAATATAGACATAGGGGTAGTATGCAGTGTTTAAAAAAGGATTTTCAAAAATATAGGGTTTATTAAGAATGCAGGAGCCTAAAAGAAAATAAGAATTTACATAAGAATGTCATTAGGGTTGGTGGTTTGGCTGCTTTAACCAATAATTTTTGTCATTCAATATCCCACTGATTATTAAATTAATCTGTTATTCAAACAGCAATCGAAAACAAGTCAGCCCATATTTTCTGGGCATTTGTGACTGTCAATGAGTTTAGCAAAACTGGATATCTAAAAAGAATATAATGTTTTACTATTTTCCAATACACTGCATTTCATCTCGACACCCCTTTACCCTTTCCTGAGAAAAGAATCCACAAAGATTCCTTTGGAATGAAAATCAATGGCTGATTGAATTAAATAGTTATAGCCATTTAAGAAAAATAAATAAATAAAACATGTGTCACATTTGCAATGCCAGAGCTTTAACAATCTTGTCACATTTCAATGCTGACAAGATATTAATTTCTAAAGCAAATCATTTTTTTAGTGTCTCTCTTTCTCCCTTTTTTTTTGGTAGTATCACTCATCACTTTTATATAAATTATGTTGCCATCAGTTTCACTTTGGGATCTGAACACAAGTTTTGCTCATCTTTCTGGAAGCCCCAAAAGCTGTGGCTACACTTTTCTTCTCTCATCACTTCTCCCCACGCGCCTTTCATTTATCTGCTAAGCGGCAAGAAAGTAATTGGTCTCGAAGCTGTGTTGACATGTTTCGTGGGCTACAGTTCAGAGAACCATAGTTCAGGGATTCCATTTTCCTACAAACTACTCCAGTTTCCTGTTGAGGTCTCATGCTGGGTGGGCCATTTACCACAAGTCTTCAGACTGTTCTCAGCAAATGCCCTGCAGGTGTTCTTACCAACCGGGCCTTCTGGAAATGGCCTATAAAAAAGATCCATTGAACAATGGGGACATAGTGTCTTCCTTGAGTAAAGGCTGAGAGGATGGGCTTGGGGAATGGACTACAGCATGGACCACTACACTTAACAGTGCAAAGATTTTAACCAATTATTCCAATACTCTGTGTTTTAGCCTGCTCATCTCTACAAAGGATATAATACCTGTCACATAGGATCTATATGTGGGTAAAAAAAGTATAATCCTCAGACTCAGCACAGGGCCCAGCACAGAGTAAATGCTTTATAAATGGGAGATATTTTTCTACAGCACGATTCACAAACCCATGGGTGTTGACAGGGACGTAGGAAAACCACAGAACTCCAGGCAGGCCCCCTCCCAGATTTCTTAGCCTGGAAGGTAAAGCTCACAGTTTATTCAGGAAAAGTAGTTGGTGAGGTTTTTGCTCCAATGACACTATCCTAGGTAAAGTAGATCTTGGATTTTTACCACTTCATGGATCTACTTGAGCTCTTGGTTCATAAAATATTTAGAATTCTAAATTGGGGACTACACATTCAACAGTGATCAGATAATTCATTACACAAATTAGATACAGACTTCGCCAGTGGGAGTACATCCATGTCATGAATGATATAATTTGTAGGCGTTAAAATGTAACAGTTTTTAACCACTTAATTTGCAAGCATACACTAATTTGTTGAAATATTCTTGTATCTCCTGCTCTATAGATTCTTGCCAAACTACTGTACTCAGTCTTGTTTAAAACATGTAAATAAATGTGATTCAATTTCCCATGAAATAATCATTGGCCCTTTCAAATGGGCTTAGTTCACTTTTAAACAATTCAACTTTCTACTTTACAGTGAGATTAACAAGGTTCAAATTCTTCCTTTTGGAGGTTGAGGGCTGTGCATTTATTCTCCTCTAGGTTTTCCACTGGTGTCATTTAGCCACTTACACCTTGCCACGTTGGCTGGTAATGTGCAGAGCTGTGGATCAACCAAGTCAAAATAGTTCCTGAAAGTTTGTCCCACCCATGGGTGCTGAAGGACACAGCCTCCTTCCCCTGTATGTTTGTGCTTCCAGTTCCACATTTCAGAAGGTGGTAAGAATAACTACTGGATTCTAAAAGTGACTTATTTTCATGACAAAAGATTTAAAATATGATTCTATCAAATCTAAATCTTTTCAATAGTGTGTCCTGTACCATCGAGGACATGATGCTCATCTAGGCTCCATTCTTTTTATATTATGGGTCTGGAACCAAGTTTGAATAATTCAATGCTCTTACCATGAACAACCTAGTTAGTGCTGTTTGTGGCTGCTAAAAACATCTTGGCTTTAAACTTTAGAAAAGGGCAAGGGGAGGTAAATGCTTATCTAGGGAGTTTTATTTTGAATTGTTGAAATACCGCCAGAAGTTGAAAATGTAGTCCAAAAGCGTTAGAATAATTGGGATCAAAACATTTTGATTTTTCTACCAATTCTTCTCAATCTCAATTCAGTGAAGCACTTTACTGAAGACAAGACTTTACTGATTCTCTTTCTCAGATGCTTGGGGTGGGCGGGGTGGTGGGGGGGCGGGGGAAGGTGCCCTTATTACCAGACACAGTGATGATTACCACTTTAAGGTTCCAGATAGGATGGCCGTTGTTGTGTAAGTGTTGCTATCTTTACTTGCCCTTTGATAAGCTGTGTTTGGAGAGGTTTTAGTACAGGAAATGTTGTAAATTACTGTTTTCCCTCACGAGTCCATGATGCAAAATGAGAGGGGCGCATGTCTGTAATGACTAGGCAGGTCTCTACCTGACATGAATTAGTCTCACAAACAATTTCCCATTTGTACATTTCTTAATGTGTGGGAAAGCGGGGTGGTAGCACATGTAAATTTGGCTGGACTCACAACCCAGGCAGGCTTTCCTCTTCCATGCTGGAGGGTAGGAGACCAGCAGAGCCAGGGAATATTTTTAGAATGTTTATTTGCATGTGGAATGGAGGGGTGCAGAACTGTACCCACACTATTGACGTTTGCAAGCTGCATTTCTGCGGTGCATTGTCTCCTTCCCAATGGCTGTTTGTGCTGTGACGCCCACCATCCCTACCTCAAAGAGCAGTCTGTGTTCCTCTCTTGGACTGCCCAGTGCTGCACCTGAAGTGGCTTAGCAAGTTGCCAACAGCCTATAGATGTGTGTTTATTAACTCTCCAGCCTGCCCTCCATTTGTTTAGCTTGGAAAGAGTTCCTATATTCCTATGGGTATTAAAAACCCATCTGATGTATTACAGGAGCTCAGAAGATCAAAGTGGAAATGCTGCTTGAATGCAGCACGTTGGATATGGACGTGCAACTTCCAGACGCACGCCAGTTTTTCAGGGGGCGTTTGATTACTCAAAAATGATCAACTTTTCTTTAGGACTTGGAATTTCTCTTTTCTTCAGGTGGCTCCACTCCCACCTTTTTAGGACAGCTCATGAGTTTGATAAGAAGACCCCTTAGCCACCCAGTGTAGAGGCAGCATCATATTTCAGTACAGTTTTCATGCCTAGGAAGATATAGCCCAAGAACCTTAACAAACGCATCAGCTGCTGGCTGATGACCAAGGTTCTTTGTGCATTTGAAAGGAAAATGTGTGGAGAGGGCACAAAATAAGGATCAGAATCACCCATTGTCCATAATTAGAGGTGTAGATGATCAAAGTCAGAAGGATATGGGAGAAATGCTTAGGTTAGAATCATTAGGGCTGAGGCCTCTCAAACAAAAAGTACTACAGTGACTTTTAGAAAACAAATTATACATTTCATGAATGATTCCATATCTATTGAAGTAATCTTGGATTATTTTGATAAATCCAAACTTAAGTGAGAATTCATTTGCAATAATGGTTTGTCGAATGCCTACTTTTTATCAAGAACTTCATGTCCATTTCCACATTTTTTTTCATTTTTTTCATTTCATCTGTGTTTCACTAAGTAGGAACCTGAGGCTCAAAGGAGTTAAGTCTCTTTACCAGTGTTACAGAGCTACTAGTGCTGTATCTGAATTGGGTCAAGGTCTGCCTCACTCTGAAGCCTGACAGAATTCCTGTGGCATCCAGTGAAATGCTTCTCTGTCATGACACCAAGTCCCCTATGTAGCCTCATGTCAGACTGAGTTCATCTCACCATCAGGGTTTGCTTTGGAAACTGACAATGCCACTATTCACTTGACGTGTGTTAAGACATCTACCAATACTCAATTTGAAAAGAGCCATACACTTCCTCAAGGCCGGTTTTGTGCAAATGTCCATCAGACCTGCTTGGGGGTTCTCTCACAGCACTTACCTCATTAGTTTAAGCATCTGTTTATTTGTTTTCTCCCTCCACCAAATCAGGTGAAATAGACTGGAACAGTGGTTAAATGTAGTTCTGGCTTTAGTGTCATGTAAACCTGGTTTTGAGTTCTCAATGCCATCACTTCCTTATTAGACCGCCGAGTGGCTTACTCCTCCTAGCTGCCAGATACTTGTTTGTAAAAGGAAGATGCTAATAGTGCCTCTCGGGGGCTGGGTTGATGTGCCCATCACAAGGTACAATTATAACAAAGGTTACTTCCAACGTCTGGTAGTTAGTTGGCACTAAATAGCTGGGAGGTCTTAAGTGAATTCTTTGTAGATGGAGACATGTCATGTTTAATTCCTATATTCCTAGTGCTTAACATAGGGCCTTGTATATAAAATAGTGGTCAGAAAATTGTTGATTGAGGCAGTTTCCCAAGAGAATAATAACTGTGTAAAGTGTGAGCAACAGGGGAGGGGTGGGTGTGTAATTCTAGTAGCTGAGACACCTGCTATTTAGTGTGATATTCGCAAACAAGCATCTGTTTTGAAAACAACTAGAAGCTCAGATTCCCAAGAGCCAGAAGAGAACTTTGTGATTTTCCTTAAGAAAAGAGAAGGTGGTCCAGTGAAGGGAGGGGGCTTGCCTGAGGTCCCAGAAGGAAGGAGCAGCTGTTGCCAGACACAGGGCCCAGCAGACAGCCTGCCATTCAGGACTCTGTCTGGGCCTTATTGCTTCTTCTCCATAGCTGATGGTTTCTAAATAACTATTAGCTAGCTAACTAAATACAAAAATAAATATAAGGTGAGCAAAAGTGAGTTCACAGTTATGAGTTTGTAAAACACAGTTTATTCTTGTACTATTATTTATTAATTATTGAATTATTTTCCATCTGAAAACTGGAAGCCTACTTTTGCCCCACCCTGTATGGTAAATAATTAGAATACATAGTACATAAGAATATATCATGAGAATTTAGTTTCCCCACCCATGACCCCTGCCGCCTCTCCAGAGGGACACCATTGTGTCCAGGGCCTAGTAGAGCCCTCCAGGGATGCCTTGTGCAAATATAAGTGTGTAGATATCTTGAATGTTTCACCACTCTTTTTAATTTTTTTTCACAGAAATGATAACATACTGCACACACTGTGCTCCTTTTTTTTAAAATTTGACACATGTGAAACTATCTTCACATCATTATATAGTGTTTTTGTTTTAATAGTTACCTAAGATTCTACTTTAGAGGATATTTTCATTTAAGCCAAATTAGATTTTTGTAGTTCCAAAATGTTGGCTACTTGAAACAAAATAGAAAGAAATATCCTCAAGTAATACGTAGTTTATTCATATGTTAAATTGCTAGAAGAATTGATGGTTATAAGAGTAGGCATATTTGTAATGTTGACAGATCCTGCAAATATGCACTCTGGAGATATAAAACCAATTTTCCCTTCTACAAATATATGAGAATATATGTTAGTTATACTCTTATCACTACAATTATTAGAAAAGTGTTTTGCCTTTTGCCAATCTGGTGGATGAAAAGGGGAATGTCATTGTTATTTCTCTTCCTGTGTACTCTCTAATTATAGCCTTGCCTCCATTTTCCTCTTGTTAGTCTTATGTTCTTACTCTCTTCTTTTAAGGTGTTACAATTTTATATTGACCTTATATTATAAGAAAACTATTTATCCTATTTATTGCCTTAAAAACATAGTTCATTATAACTATTTTTTCATTACAAAAGTAATACCTGGCTATTATGAAAGTGGTAAAAAATTATCTACTTTCTCTACCATTTATATCTGGAAGTAAAAGTACTGGTAAAATCTGGTAGATTCTCTTCCACTCTTCTTTTTTTTCAAAATCAGCACAATATTATATTGTTTTATAAAGTCTTTTTAAACTTAAAATGTCATAAGCATATTTCATTGCTCTTAAATATTTCTGCAGCATAATTTTTAAAAACAACCACACAGTATGCAGATTTACTTGTTTAACTGCAATTAAGCTGTTTTTAATATTTGCTGTATAAGTAACAGATGACTGTCTTTACTCCTAAAACTGTGTGTCCAGGTAATGACACTTTAGTATCAATTCTTTGAAGTAAAATAGTTGGAAACCATTCTTTATTAAAATGAATCTTGATAAGTTAGTTACAGATTATAGATATAAATGTTGATTCTTCTCTTGATTTCTTTTTCTTTTGCTTATTGTTTATTTTTGGGAATAGGATATAATTTAGAGGTACAACAGATAATAAGTAGAAGTTATTTTGTAAAGAAACTTCTCCAGGAAAATACGGTGCCAACAGGGGGTAAAAATGTAGGTGGTATAAGCTTTTATTTCTCATGTTAAGGTGATAGGAGATGATGTTTGTAACTTAGCCTAAGATATAAGGAAAATAGAAAATACAGCCATGATAGACAGGTTTATAGATTTAATGCTTATGTTAGTAATTATTTATAAATCTCCTTACATTATTTTCTAAGTCCTGTTTTAACAAAAGGTATTGACTTGTAGCAGGGTGCCAAGTTAATTATTTCAACATAATAATAAGCAACATTAAACCAACATTACGCAGGCCTGTGGAGGGGTCACGGAAGAAAACAAGCTTCAGAAACACTTTTTGAATGTGAGCAATGCTGTAAGTACAGCTAATCTGGAATGTTAAAGCAACATGAAAAATTGTCGGGATGGATGAACTTTGATCAAAATGGGATGAAGTACGTGGTGTATATAAAAAGTCACCCAGCTCTCTGAGCAGGCCTGTGTGTTCCAGAATGCGTGTTTCATTCTACAGTAAATCTCTCAAATGAATTATGCTAATGCTATTGATTCCAACCATTTCCTGACTGGCCTATTCATCTATTCTTATGTCATTTCTCCGATATAAAGAATCTGGCTTCAAATGCATGCTCGGCAAGCTCTGAAAATTGTATTGGTTGTTAAGAAAGGAGGCAAAACAAGGAATATATGATCTTGTTTTTTGTGTTTGGAAACTGTGCAGGCTGGAAAAAGTAAAGTTTGAATGGTCAGAGTGTTTAGGATAATTCTAGAAATGCTTTCAAGCTTTGTCTCTACATGTTATATGAATAGGTAAATTCTGAGAAGCATCTAGTAACTCACAGGTTAGGGCAGAGATTAACATATATTGTCTCCAGTGATGGAGATGAATCAAGAGAAAGGCCTTGAATGAACATTACCTTGAATTCTCTACTTAACTTGGCTGTGGCAAATACAACATCAATCCCATCAGGTGTTTCCTGAACAGTGGTCTCAAGTTGTTCTAAAAAGTAAAATTGGACAAGGTCAAAGTGATGGCTATTCTTCTGGGGGCACCTGTACTTGTGGGAAGTTTCATTAAACTATTAATCATGTAATAAGCCAGCTAGTGATACTGTGACTATCTCCTATCTCATTAGAATATCCATTGTGATTTATTTTTAAGATAGTCACCATGAGCAAAGAAATTTTACTTTTTCAGTTTTTTTAAGTGATGTCATTTTCTACATTTTTTTTCTCTTTCAAAATATTTATCAATAGTTCTCAAACACAGGATGAGGCTCATCAGAATCATCTGGGGTTCCTTGTAGAAATGTATATTCCGGGGCTTCACCCTGGACCCAGTGATTCCTGGTCTCCAGGGGTTGGGTCTGGGAATCTGTATTTTGGCCAAGTTCCCCAGGTGTTTCTGATGAATAGCCAGGCTGGGAGACTTCTGCAGGATCTCCAAGGATATAATACAATAGGATGTGACAGTACTTTCCTGGACTTCATTGCCAAAAGCTTGATTCTCTCACCTTTTTTCTTATTGGCATAAACTC
The DNA here is from genome assembly GCA_004024845.1 of Tonatia bakeri. Taxonomy (NCBI): domain Eukaryota; kingdom Metazoa; phylum Chordata; class Mammalia; order Chiroptera; family Phyllostomidae; genus Tonatia; species Tonatia bakeri. Next base: position 69,501 of record PVIA01004415.1, on the reverse strand, counting down.
GGAAGAAGCCAGAAATAACTAAGAAAAACAAAAAAGTTTTAAAAAACCCTAAAGGTAAAGTAATGCTAAAAGTTTCATTTGGCGTTTCATGCCCCCCAAAGATTCAAAAGTTGTTTGTAATGATGTACCCCCATTGTGTGTTGCAGGTGTTGTTATGACACATCTGGGTGCAGAGAAAGACAGCCCACTAGTGTTTAATGTTGAGTTTATGGAAAATGGGTGACAGTTCAAAAGGGATGAGTAATCATAAATGAGCAGTGAATCAGGGCTTCAGGAAAACCTGAACAGAATCTGTCATTGACATTTCAGAAGGAAAATTTTGGAACTTGTGTCCTAGGATGTTGGAGAAAACAGGTAATACCTCCCTGCAGGAGGGTGTGCCCTGCAATAAGCCAGTATGCAGGAAGTCAGGCATCACCTTCAATTTAGAAAGGGAAGAAAGTAAACAGGAGGGGATTTCTCCAGATTACCATGCAGTGATTTTTGAAAGATGGGACAAATTAACCGCTTCGTGTATCATGGCTGACATTTCCTCTCTCATTTCAGTGAACGTTTTATTTCTTTTCACAAATTGTCTTCTACAATGTCACTTTTCTTCTCCTAAGTAGTCTTTTTTAGCTCTAGCATTAAACATTCTTTTAGAAAAACAAAACACTGTAAGATACAGCCCTACTGTTTTTAAATCAAAGTAAATATATTTTATTATATGCATTTATTTATGAAGTAATTATTCCCTGTACACACATGTGAGGACAGATAACACCATGATAAGTACCACATTAAAAATTGGATAGATTGGGCCCTTGCCTTTGTGTTTGTCATGTCTTTGGGTGACCTTCCTGAGAAGTCATTGCATCCCCATGACAACTTATTTTACCTAATTTTGAAGACTCTCCTTCCCTTTCACTAAGATCCATGATAAAATAGTTGCTTCTGAAAGCTGGACTGTTTTATCCAAAAAGACATGAAAACCTCAAGCAACCAAATGCATACTAAGTGCCTTCATTATCTTTTCTTTTTTAAAGATTTATTTATTTATTTTTAGAGAGTGAGGAAGGGAGGGAGAAAGAGAGAGTGAAAACATCAATGTGTGGTTGCCTCTTGTGTACCTCCCACTTGGGACCTGGCCCACAACCCAGGCATGTGCCCTGACTGGGAATCAAACTGGTGACCCTGTTGTTCGCAGGTCAGCACTCAATGTACTGAGGCACACCATCCAGGGCACCTTCATTTTCTTTTAAACCTTTTTTTTTGTCCTCCTTAAGTTATTATATATGGTATGGTAAACATACCAGTTACCATTTTTCATCCTAAGATTTTCATACTGGAGACATAGATTGGATTTCTTGAGGCCATGTTTATCTAGTGTTTTTGAGAAGTGCTGTATGAAGATGTATTCATAGGTACGACATGAGATGCTGTATGTGCACACATGAATATTCATCTACAAGAATTCAATAAAAAGCTACATATGGATATATGACTGTACATCTACAGGCATGAAATTAAGTGCTGTATATGTGTATGAGGATATTCAAAGATATGGTAAGTGGTATATGCATATATTAATACAGATTCACACATATGAAAGGCTATTATTCCGTATTCTTTTTGGAATTTCGAATTCATTTTAGACTGTTAAAGTTTCTAGGAAGTCCTATAGTAAACAAGCCTGTTGAGTTCCTTTTAACTGGGAATTCACCAAACATTCATCAATATTTGGCAGAATACTTTACTAAAACCCATCTTGAAGATCACTCTGTTAGGCTAATAATTTCAATTACAAATTGAATGAGATAAGTGAATCATGACTCAAGATATTTATAAGATATTAAATACCTTGGACATAATGCTAAGATAAATGAAGTAGCCATACTGCTGGATATATACATATACACACACAGTAAATATTAATCTATCGGTGCATTTATTTAGTTTGGAGGTTTAGTTGGACAGACTAGACTAGAGCTTGTGCCAAAGAGAAGAGCGTCATCAGTTGTCTGACTGGCTGTGCTACCCTCACCTGTTCGTTTAAAAAATAAAAGAAGACAAAAGGAAGGACATGTTGGCTACACAGAAGATTCTTCTAGCACCTTCCCAAAATACATTCCTTAAAAATAGATCTACAGGGAAACCTAAAAGAGGCATAAGCGCTCCTTTTCCCCTCTTAGAGTCCAAAGAACCACAAGTCCCATGGTCAGGACCTTCCCATTAACACTCACCTGCAGAATGTGGCTTCTCCTGCTCTATTGTGGCATTCTTTTACCCAGCACAAGTAGAAAAGATGGAAAAAGGGTCAGGGTTCAGAAAAAACTTGACTCATAAATTTCTTTTTGACTTTTTAGTAGTCATTGTAAAAGGTTCATTTTTAACGTTTTTTATGGTAATACGATAAACATACAAAATGAAGAATAGTGGAATGGACCCATGTGCCTATGACGCACCTTCCACAGTCACCCACATTTTACCAATTACGTCTATTAACCCCATCTACATCCTTGTAATTATTAAATCAGTAGTACTATTATTATTATTTTGCTAGAATGTTTTAAAGAAAATCCTTAGCATATTTTTTCATCTTTAAATAGTTTAGAGTTCATTTCTTACAGATAAGGAGTTAAAAACATTTTTTAATCACAACGACATTATCATACCCTACAAATTTAACTTCAACTCCTACATATTATCTTATACCCTACTTATATTCAAAATTCCCTGATTGTCTCAAAGTATCTTTTTATTTTTGGTTTGTTTGAAGCAGAACCAAATGAATTGTGTACCTTGCCTTTAACTAGGAGGGTGCCTTGTTTTATGGGGTGCCCTGTGCTTTGCATTTCTTTGATGATTAGTGATCTTGAACATTTTTCCACATACCTACCTGTTGCCCATCATGTTTTTTTTAGAAAAGTGTCTTTTCAGCTTCTCTGCCCATTTTAAAAAACATGTTGTTTGGTTCTTTGCTATGTTTTGCCCATTTAAAAAAATTACTTTTTATAGAGTGTTTTGAGTGTTGATAATTTTGTGCATGTTCTAGATACATGTCTTTTATAGAAATATATGAATTGAAAATATTTTCTTCAAGTTGTGACTTGCTTTCATATTCTTTTAACAGTGTCTTTCATAGGACAGAAATCAGTTAATTTTGTTGAAATCCCATTAACTGATTTTTTTTATGAATCATTCTTTTGTTTCGTATCTAAGAAATCTTTGCCTAATCCAAGGTCACAAAGATTTTTTTCTATACTTCCAAAAAGTTTATACTCTTCAACTTTACATTTAAGTCCATGATCCATTTTGAATTATTTTTAGTACACAGTGTGAGGTACAAATTGAGATTCTTTTTTTCCATATAGATATTCAACTATTTCACTATCATTTATTGAAAAGAATATTCTGTCTCCATGAGTTGCCTTTGTACCTTTGTTGAAAATCAAATGACCAAGTGTGTGTATGTCTATGTCTAGATATTATTCAGTGAATCTATGTGTCTACATCTTTTCTCCAATATCAAGCTGTCTTGATTATTGTAGTATTCTGTTAAGTTTCAAAATCAGATATTAGGACTCCATAATCTTCTTTTCTCTTTCAAAATGCCGCTGTCTATTCTAGTACATTTACCTTTCCATGTAAATTTTGGAATAAGCTTGTCAATTTCTATAAAAAGTTCTGCTGGGATTTTGTTTGAAATGGGGTTGACTGGATAGCTCACTTTGGGGATAACTGACATTGTAGCACTACTGAGTCTTCCAGTGGGTAGACAGACATGCTATATCTCTCCAGTTAATTTGGTCTTTGATTTCTTTCATCAGTCTTTTATAGCTTTCAGCATACAGGTTTTTCAAGTATTTCAGCAGAGTTATACCTAAGTAATTGCTGTTCCTTTGCTGCTATTTTAAATGATGCTTTTTCATTTTGATTTCCAACTGCTATATAGACATGTGTGGAGAGACATGTGTTTGACTTTTCCATATTGATCTTATATTCTGCCACCTTACAAATCTGACATATCAATTCTACTTACTTTTTCTGTATCTTCTTTAGGACATTCCATGTAGACAAATTATGTCATATGAGCATAGAGAGAGTTACATTTTTTTTCTTTCTACTCTGCATGACTTTTATTTCTTTTCTTGCCTTATTGTACTGACTAGGACCTCCAGAGTAATGTTTAGTAGGACAGTTTGAGCAGACAGCCTCTCGTCATGTTCCCAGTCATTGAGAGAAAGCACTTAGAATTATTATTATTATGTCTAGTGTTAGCTATTAGGCTTTTTAGGTACCCTTTATTAGGTCAAAAAATTTATTCTTATTCCTAATGTATTGATATTTATTTATTTATCCATCATGAAAGGATATAAAACTTTGTCAAACATTTTTATCTTTTTCATTACGCATATGGTAATTTTTCCTACATTGGTCTTGATATGGGGGGGACATGCCCCCCAAAATGGAGTTTATTTATTAAAAAAATGTGTATTTATTGTTACATGCTTAAACTTCAGTAATCTTCAAAGTACTCTCCTTTTGATGCAATACATCTATTGAGACTTTTTTTTACACTGCTCAGAATAGCTTTTGAACTCATCCATTTTGATGCCTTTCAGTGCATCTGCCATTTTTTGTTTCCCTGCTTACAAATCAGCAAAACATTTCCCTTCAAGAATTTTTCTTATCTAGGGAAACAAACAAAAAAAAGATTGCTCATGGTGAGATTGGGTAAATAGGGAGGCTGGGCACTGCAATATGGGGGTCATTCTGCTTTTGGTCAGAAACTGAACACTCAGCATGGTGTAGGCAGGTGTACTTGTAAATCACCCATCATGAAATGGGCAAACAAATTGAAGGAGTCTTCAAAAGAAAATTCACTGAAGCCAAATGCAGCCTCTCACCACAATGCCAGCTGGTACACTGATACAGATGGGTTCCCAGAACAGTCATGTAGCCAGGGAAGCCTGTCATACAAGGGGCCACCCTTCAGAAGATAGTTCCTTCAGAAGATAATTTCATTTTATGGAATTACATTGGTTTTTAAATGTTGAACCACTCTCGCATTCTTGTGGTAGTCATATATTGCTTTATTCAGATTGCTAATATTATGTTGTGGCATTTTTGCTCTGTGTTAACATGGTCTATTAATGGGTAATGTTCTTGTAGTATTGTTCTCTTATTTGAGTATTAGAATAATCTGGCTTTCTAAAATAACATGAAATGTTCTCTCTTCTTTTATATTTTACAATATTTTGTGTAGAATCTGTTATTTCTTCCTTAAATCTTTAGTAGAATTCCCCAGTGAAAACTTTTGGGCCTGGAGATTTCTTTGTGGAAAAAATTTTAACTGCAAATTTAACACCTTTAATCAATATAAGACTAGTGAGGTTAATTAAGCTATTTCTTCTTGGGTGAGCTTTGGTAGATTGTGTCTCTCAAGGAACTTATGTACTTTATCTGAGTTGTCAAATTTATAGACATACTATGATTTTTGTATTCCCTATTATTATTTTCATATCTATGAGCTATAGTAATTTTCTCTCTTTTATTAATGATAGTTTTAGTCTGTGTCACTCTCTTTTGTACTTGATAGTAGAAAAAAAAGCAAACTAGAGCTTGATTAGTTTTATTGATCATTTTATTTTTTAAATATATTTTATTGGTTATGCTATTACAGTTGTCCCATTTTCCCCCCTTTATTCCCCTCTACCCTGTACCCTCCTCCCACCGGAATTCCCCTGCCTTAGTTCATGTTCATGAGTCATGCATTTAAGGTCTTTGGCTTCTCCCTTTCCTATACTATTCTTAACCTCCCCCTGTCTCTTTTGTATCTACCATTTATGCTACTTATTTCCTGTACTTTTTTACCATTCTTGCCCCAACCCCTCCCTGCTGATAACCCTCAATGTGATCTCCTTATCTGTGATTCTGTTCCTGTTCTAGTTGCTGACTTTGTTTTTGTTCTTTTTACATTCAGTTGTTGATAGTTGTGAGTTTGTTGTCATTTTATTGTTCATATTTTTTATCTTCTTTTTCTTAGATAAGTCCCTTTAACACCTCATATAATAAGGGCTTGGTGATGACAAACTCCTTCAACTTGACCTTATCTGGGAAGCACTTTATCTGCCCTTCCACTCTAAATGATAGCCTTGCTGGATAGAGTAATCTTAGATGTAGGTCCTTGCCTTTCATGACGTAGAATACTTCTTCCCAGCTCATTCTTGCCTGCGAGGTTTCTTTTGAGAAATCAGCTGATAGTCTGATGAGCACTCCTTTGTAAGTAACTGTTTCCTTTTCTCTTGCTGCTTTTAAGATTCTTTCTTTATCTTTAATTGTGGGTAATGTAATGATGATGTGCCTTGGTGTGTGCTTCCTTAGGTCCAAATTCTTTGGGACTCTTTGAGCTTCCTGGACTTCCTAGAAGTCTATTTCCTTTGCCATATTCAGTAAGTTCTCCTTTATGTTTTCAAATAAGTTTTCTATTTCTTGCTCTTCCTCTTCTCCTTCTGGCACCCCTATCATTTGGATGTTGGAATGTTTAAAGTTGTCCCAGAGGTTCCTAAGCCTCTCACTTTTTTGAATTCTTGTTTCTTCATTCTGTTCTGATTGTTTCTTTCTTCTATTTCTTCTATTCCAAATTGTTGACTTGAGTCCCAGTTTCCTTCCCTTCACTGTTGGTTCCCCATATATTTTTCTTTATTTTTTTTTGCATAGCCTACACTTTTTCCTTCATTTTGTGAACAAACTCAAACATTTCTGCGAGTATCCTATTACCAGTGTTTTAAACTCTGAATCTGATAGGTTGGCTCTCTCTTCATTGTATATTTCTGTTTTTGGAGGTTTGATCTGTTCTTTCATTAGGGCCATATCTTTTTTTTTCTTAGTGCAGCTGTTATTTTGTAAGGGGCATAGCCTTAGGTATTCACCAGGGCAGGGCAACCTACATCACTACATTGTGGTGCTGTATGTTGGGAAAGGGTCCAAGGGGAACAATACTGTTTGCAAGGCTATTGGCTGGATTTCAGTCCTTTCTTCTGCTAGCTACAAGCAAATTGAGCCTTTCTGGTGTTGATTCCTGGTTTTGTGTATGTTCTAGGACCCTGAGGGTCTCTCCAACAACTCTCCTGTAAATCTGGGAGTTTCTCCTGCTTCTGCAACACCCACAGATTTTTACCGACAAAAATTTTGAAGCTTTATTTTCCTACGCTGGAAACCTGGGTTGCCCAGTTTGTCTCACTCCCCAGGTGTTCTTACTGGTTATCCGCATGCAAATGTGGGACTGCCTGCTCTGCCAGCTGCTACCTTGCCTGTTCTGGTCATCCAGCCATGATCTTGTCCCATGTCTTCTCTTCCCTGGCTGCCTGTCTCCATCCCTTGTACCATTCTGAATGAATGTTTCTTCTTTAACTCCTTGGTTGTTGGACTTCCATACTGTTCAGTTTTCTGGCAGTTCTGGTTAGTTTTTGTTTTTTAATTTTTGTTGTCCTTCTTTTGGTTGTGTGAGGAGACAAAGTGTATCTACCTACACCTCCATCTTCTTTGGAAGTCTCTGTTTTGTTGATCATCTTAAAGAACCAAGTTTTAATTTCATTTATTTCTCTATCGATTTTTGTTCTCAAATTTATTGTTTTTCTCTTAGCTTTATTTCTTCCTTTGTCATTCCTGATTTGCATTATTTTCTAGTCTTTTTTGTGTAAAAAACCTATGTGGTTGATTTTTTGCCTTTTTTCCCCTTTATAGTATAGGCATTTAATACTAGAAATCTTCCTTGAAGCGCTTCTTTAACTGAATTCCACAACTTTTGATCTGTGTTATGTATTTTATTTTTTATTAAATAGAATTTTCAAAATATTTTAAAATATTTTTTTATTTTCCCTGCAACTTTCTTTCTGACTTTAGGGTTATTTCAAAGCGGATTGTTCAGTTTCAAAATATTTGAGGATTTCCAGGAAATCTTTCTGTCATTGATTTAGGGTTTAATTTCATTATTGTTTGGGAACATTCTTTGTATAATTTTAATTATGTTAATTTGCAAAGATTTGCTTTATGACATATAACAAGATCTAATTTGATAACTGTTTCACAAGCACTTGAAAAAATGCAAATTGTGCTGTTGATTAGTGTTATTTGTATATATACACACATACACACACATATCAATTAAGTAAACTTGTTTCTATAACTGTAATGATTTTCTACTTGTTCTGTTTATTCTATTATTGACAAAAATAAGACTGTTGAAGATTTCAACTATAATTGTGGATTTGTCTATATTTTTTTCTCTCAGTGTGTATTAGCTTTTGGTTTTATTTTATTTTAATATTTGGTTGTTAGGTACATACACAATACTGTTAGGACTTTTTGGTGAATTGACTCCTTTACCATTTCTGAATTCCCTCTTTATACTTGTAATATTCCTTCTTCTGAAGTACATTTTTTTCTGATATTTATACAAGGGTAGGGCAAAAGTAGGTTTACAGTTGAGTAAACAGAGAGTTTACTCTTATAGTATGATTTTTTAATTATTATATCATTTCCCATATGAACAACTGTAAACCTTCTTTTGCCCACCTTGTATAGTTGTCTCAGCTTCCTTTTTCAGTATAGTTTGAATGATATTTTTATGGCGTATTTTCTTTCAGTCTTTTTTCATTGAGCTTATCTATATGTTTTCTGTTTGTTCTTTTTCTTGTTTCTTTTTTCCTCTTTTTCTACTACCTTCTTGTATATTGAGTGTCTTGCAATTCCATTTTTTTCTGCAGCTAGCTTATTATTTATATATTTGTAAATGGTTGTACTAAGATTTATAACATGCACCTTTTTATCATAATTCACTTTCCAATAATATTGTATTGTTTCATGTGTAGTATGCATATCTTATGATAATATACTCCCAATTTTTCTCTTCCATTTTAGAGCAACCAGTATTTTTTATATATATTTTCTGGCCCAGTCTCTCTTTATTCAACTCTGGGATTCCAAATACATGTTTGTTAAACTGCTTGGTACTGTGTCATTGCTTATTGGAGTTTTGTTCATTTTCATTTCAATCTTTTTTTCTATCTTTATGTTCTCTAATTTGGATGGTAGGTATTGAGTTGGCTTCAAGTTTACTGGCTATTTTTTCTATTCTATACAATCTGTTTTTAATACCATTCAATGAATTTTAGATTTCAGGTATTTTATTCTTTCTGTTTTTTAGGATTTGCATTTGCTTCTTTTATATAGCCTTCATATCTCTGCTGAATTGCCCCATCTCTTTGTTCAATATATACATGGTTTTAGGCTTAATATATATATATATATATATATATGCACACACACTCATCTATTTATCTACTAATTCTAACATATCTGCTTCATATGTTGGTCTGTTTTTAGTGACATTTCTATTTTGATTGTTTGATCACATTTTACTATTTCTTCACAAGGATGGTAATTTTTGTGCACTGGATATTGTAAATGGTACATTGTAGATGTCCTGAATTTTGTTACTTCCTTCTGAAAAATGTTAAGTTTTATTGCACCATGCATTTGAATTATCAATAAATAAACTTGCTCTTTTTTGGTGGCTTGGTTTTAGGCATGTATGTGAGTGTATGTCATTTTGTCCCTAGATCTGGGATGTAGTATTACACCTTAAAACTGTTTAGCTTGATTATGTATAGAATTTCTCTGCACTAGTTGGAAATGGTATCCAGGTGTCAACCTAGGTTAATTTAACATTCAGAATTTTTTAAATAAAGTATATTTGACATACAGTATAGTTTCAGGGTTACAACATAGAGATATTCTCTATTATGTGATCTGACAATATGTCTAGTAACCATCTGTCACCATGCAATGTTAATATGTTATTATTGCCTATTTTCCCAATGCTATACATTACATACCCATGACTTAGTTATTTTCATAACTGGAAATTTGTATCTCTTATTCCCCTTCACCTTTCTCACTCATCCCCCCACTTTCCTCCCCTCTGGTAACCTACTCTCTAGGTTCATCTGCATTGTCTCAAATGGCAGCATTTTATTCTTCTTATGGCTGAGAAATATTTCATTATATATGTACTATATGTTCTTTATCCATTCATCTATGGATGGACATCTAGATTGCTTCCACATCTTAACTGTTGTAAATAATGCTGCAATGAACATAGGAATGCATACATCTTTTCATTGAGTGGTTTTGTGCTCTTCTGATAAACACCCAAAAGTGGAATTGCTCAGTTATATGGTGGTTCTATTTTTATTTTTTGAGAAAACTCATGTAGTTTTTCATGGTGGCTAAACCAATTTGCAATCCCAACAACAGTGCACAAGGGCTCTCATTTCTCCACATCCTCACTAACTCTTGTTATTTGTTGACTTTTTGATAATAGCTGTTCTGACAAATGGGAGATGATATTTTGAATTGGATTTTTTTTGTTGTTGTTCAGTTGTAGTAGTTTTTTAAAAATATATTAGCCACTTTGGGTATTAACCACTTATAGGACATATCATTTGCAAATATCTTCTTCCATTAAGGAGGTTTCCTTTCATATTTGTTGATGTTTTTCTTAACTACACAAAAACTTTTTAGTTTGATGTAGTCCCATTTGTTTATTTTGTTCTTGTTGCCCTTGCCTGAAGAGACATATTCAGAAAAATATTGGTGAGACCAGTGTTAGAAAGTTTACTGCCTATGTTTTTTTCTGGAATTTTTATGGTTTTAGGCCTTACATTTAAATCTTTAATCTATTTTGAGTTTATTTTTATATACAGTATAACAAAGTGGTCCAGCTTTAATTTTTTACTATATCTGTCCAGTTTTTCCAACACTAGCTTTGTTCTTCTTTTTCAAGATGGCAATTGGGGATGTTTGTGGTTCCATATAAGTTTTATGCTTATTTGTTCTAGTTCTGTGAAAAATGCCATTTGAATTTTGATAGAGATTGCATTGAATCTTTAGATTGATTTGAGTAATATGGACATTTTAACAATATTAGTTCTTTCAGTCCATGAGGATAGTATTTTTTCCTGGGTATTTTATTCTTTTTGATGTAAGTGTAGATGGGTTAGTGATATCTCTGTCTGGTAATTCATCATTAGTATGTCAAAATGCCACTAATTTCTTTATATTAATTTTGGATCCTAAAATTTTACTGAATTCATTGATTAGTTCTGGTAGTTTTTTGGTGGATTTTTTTGGGTTTTCTATGTATAGTATCATGTCATCTGCAAATAGTGAGTTTTGCCTCTTCATTTCCAGTTTGGAAGTCTTTTCTTCCTTTCCTTCCTCCTTCCTTCCTTCCTTATTGCTGTGGCTAGGACTTTCAATACTATGTTGAATAAAAGTGGTGAGAGTAGGCATCCTTGTCTCATTCCTGATTTTAGGAGGAAAGCTTTAGTTTTTCACTGTTGGATATGATGCTAATTGTGGCTTTTGTCATACATAGCCTTTATTATATTGAAGTATGCTCCTTCTGTACATACTTGGTTGAGTTTTAAAATCATAAATGGATGTTTTATCAAGTGTTTATTCTGTATCTATTGAGATAAGCAAGTAATTTTTATTCTTTGTTTTATTAATGTGGTATTTCACATTGATTGGTTTGCAGATATTGAACCATCCTTGTATTACTTGCATTGATCATATTGTTAATCTTTTTAATGTGTTGTTCAACTTGGTTTGCTAATATTTTGTTAAGAATTATTGCATCTATGGTTATCAAGGATATTGTCTATAATTTTCTTTTTTTTTTGTAGTGTCTTTGTCTGGTACCAGACAAAGCCTTTAATTTTCTTTTTTTTTGTAGTGTCTTTGTCTGGTAACCTGATATCCTGGTTTAGGTATCAGGGTAATGCTGGCCTCAGAGTTTGGAAGCATTCCTTCATGTTCAATTTTTGGGAATAGTTTGAGAAGGATATGTACTAATTCTTTTTAACATTTAGAATTTTTGAATTTTAACTTTTAAAGTATAATCTTTTTAATGTAAAAGTCTGATTTTCTTTAGGGTTTGCAGTGGAGGAAGCTAAAGGAAAGAGGAAATAATAACAACTAATTAAAATCTATCATATCAGCATGGAGAAATTTAGGGTTCATTGCAAGGAGGAAATAATGATGTGAAAGCCAAGTATTTTAAAGTGTTAGATTGGGAAGAGACTTTAGAAATCCCTTTTGAGATGAAAAACAAAAGCAGAAATAGGAAATGGGATACTTTCCAAAGTGATTTGCCTATTAATTTCACATTGTGAGCTTGGTTCAGTTCCATTTACTTTTAACCAGTCAAAATTTTAATACGCTTCTTCCACCTTTCATTTTGTTCCTACCCTCTACTCCATATTGATATTACCTGTACAGATATGGGAGAATAGTTCTGATTTTTGTTCTAGGAGTTTTTTTTCTGTGTTGATGTATATTACCAATCATCACAAAATCTGTGTGACCACTAATCTAAGACATTGTCTTTGATACAGTGTTTCTGTAACACATTTCTCTCTCTTGAAATTTCTCAATGGCTGTAGGTGCTCACATCAGTACTTACACTCTTCAAAATGAATAACCATGCTGCTGTGTTTTTGTTTTTTTTAATTTTTTTAATTTTAATTGTTGTTCAAGTACAGTTTTCTGCCTTTCACTCCCATCCCAGCCCACCCCCCAAGCCCTCCCCACTTCCCTCTCATTTCCACCCCCCCGCCCACTTGTTTTTGTCCATGTGTCCTTTATACCTGTTCCTGCAAACCCTTCCCCTTTTCCCCTGAAATTCCCTCCCCTTTCCCTTCTGGTCACTGTCAGCATGTCCTTTATTTCATTGTCTTTGGTTATATTTTGCTTGTTTTTTTTTTGTTGTTGTTGATTAGGTTCCTGTTAAAGGTGAGATCATATGGTATTTGTCTTTCACCGCCTGGCTTATTTCACTCAGCATAATGCTTCCCAGTTCCCTCCATGCTGTCACAAATGGTAGGAGCTCCTTCTTTCTTTCTGCTGCATAGAATTCCATTGTGTAAATGTACCATAGTTTTTTGATCCATTCATTTACTGATGGACACCTAGGTTTCTTCCAGCACTTGGCTATTATAAATTGTGCTGCTATGAACATTGGGGTGCATATGTTCTTTTGGATTGGTGTTTTGTGATAATATATTTTTAATAGAGGTAGGAATTATTAGCAGCATTGATTTCAGAAGTCAGATCCAAAAATAGAACAAACTACATGACTTGTTAGCTCTTTCCCTAGGGCTTGGATTGTAAGCTACACAGACATGTTATTCAGAAAGCTTGGAGTCAAATTTGGAATGCATGGATCCAGCCCTTATTTCAATCAGTGAAAATTTATTGAGCTTCAACTGTTGACCAGGAAGTGTTAATGCTGATATTATACAAAGGCTCAGAGAGGTTTCCTTGACCAGGACCCACCACAAGGATATACAGTCAAGTTGGGCATATGGAAGTGGCAGCAGTGTACTTCCTTATTCTTTCAATGAATGATAGTCACTCTAATTTTTTAGTTTTTATGGTAGTTAGTAACTGAGACTGTAGAGAAAAATGATGGTTTTTCTCCTGAGCCATATTTTTATAAATATGTATATCTATAGTTTAAAGAATAGAAAGTGATTATTCCATAGTTTTGGGTTCTTATTAAAATGTAATTCTTAGTCATTGTAAAGGGCAATATACTTGTTTCATAAAAAAAACAATCGATGGTGAATCTTAAGCAGGGGAATTTTCTAATACAATTTGTATTTTATAAGGATTTATGGACAGTAAAAATAAAAAGGAAAGAAATGGCATACCTAAAATGGTCTAGCATGTTTATGGTAGAGTTGTGTCCCCTAATGCCAATTAAAATATCATTTTCAATAAAAATATTAATAGAAAATATGCAAAGAAGAAAGTATAAAATCACATGCAATCTCTGGACTAAGGCAGAGAAGTTGTGTGCTTCTGCTGTAAAGCCAAGGGTACTGTACTGAATCCCTGCTCCAGGTTTTACCAGCTTAATCACTTCGGGCAAGTTAATTATCTTCCTTATCAGTAAAATGGGGGACAAGTGGCATTTAAATGGCACTATATTTCCTTCCAGTCTTTTTTTCTATGCAACACTGGCCTCATACTTAGACTAATTGTTTTTTCCTGTAACATTGTAGGCTGGATAAAATGCTTTTTCATGTAATGCAAGATGTTCAAACTTTTAGAAAGCAATTATTGACACTCAGGATCTGTTCTTGCTAGGTCACTTAAAATAAGATTTTGATTCCCTAGTGAATTCTTTATACTCTGATGTCTGCTGAGGCGTCCTGCTGGTGTGTTATGATGCTGTTCTATCTTTCTGAATGAACTTAACTATTCACATGGGGATTGTGGAAGACAGCGTAACACTAGAAAGTGGGAGATTGTAACTGAGTCCAAGGCAATGTCAATTTTCTCCCTTCAATCCAGGGACAGATTCTCTGGTCTCAGTTTATCAGTGAATTGTTGCATTACTACTGCCCAGACACTTTTCCACATGAGTTTTTATTGTTTAATGGATAAGATGGCAGGCTGTAAAGTCTGATAACTTAAAGCCAGACCATGGTTCTGATATCTATTACCTGTGCTATATTAAATCAAGATGGGGCCAAATAACTTAAGTTCTTTAAGCCTTGGGTGTTTCTTCTACAATTTAGGAATAATATTATCTGCCTCCTAGAGTTGTTGTGCATGAGTCAGTTTTAGGTAGAAGACCTCATATAATGACTGCATATGGTACATGCTCAAGTAAAATGACTGTGATAATGGGGATGAAGGTGGTGTTGATGACGATGGTGGTGATTACTTTTAGCATAATGGTTTAAAAAAAGGCTTAGAATGAAATATGCCTGATTTTGTAGAGTTTTGATACTTTGATAATTTATGGGTTTAGGATTTGGAAAACTTGTTTAATTTTTCAAAGCTTGAATGTTTTCATCTGTACAATGAAGATGATAATTCTTTGAGTTGGTGTGAAGATAAAAGGGGAACTGCTTAGAAAAGTGCTTGGTGCTAAATAAACACTCCATAAATGTTAGCTCTTATTTTCATTATTTATAAGAAAAGATACTAATAGTTCCAGTGAAACTATTTAACAAATTCCTTACTTTTCTTAAGGGCTTAGAAGAAAATGGTTCATGTCATAATTAAGAGGATTTATTGAAAACCCTAGTACAAAAAAAAAAATAAAAAAACTTTTAAAAGCTAAAATAATTGCCAAGTTTCAAAAATATCTTTTGTTGTCAGCTCCTTTGAGATTTTCTTTTGCTGAGATGAGAAAGAAGACTGGGTCCCTCTTGCTTTTCATTCTATGGGGCCCTCCCCCCTGCCATATTTCAAACACAAAATACCATTTGTTGCCACCTGCCTTGGGCTAATATGCCAAAGAACTTCCTGCCCGAGTTGTTTTCAAGCTCTGGGTCCGCACCATAAATCTCAACAAATCCTTGGTGGGGCTAAGGATGAGTGGAAGTCATTATCATGGCTCTTTTTGACTCTGTCTGCAATATAATAAATACCACTGCAGGACACTGTATCCTGCAGACAAAGCATCACTTGAGCTTTTTGTGGCTCTCCCCATCAGCACAGCACAAATGGAACCACAAATGGAATGTCATAATGTGTCCATTGTATACATTTTTGAATAGATAAGTATAACAAAGAAAAATTGCTCATCCCATTTAATCTCAGCTCTCAACTATGAAAACATGGCACATTTCCTACACAAAAGAAGTGGAGCAGGAGAGGCCCGCACCAGTTTGGTTCCTGGTGGGCCATCCAAGGCACACCAGGTAAGCGCTGTGCTGATGGCCTCTAGGGTTCAGCTCCCTGAAGTCTATGTTTTCCTACTGCTGTTTGATCAGGTAACGTGGTGGCCATCATAAGGAATCTAGAAGTACATCACCTAGTATCCTTTCGTTACAAATAACAGAAGGCTCATCTCAAGCATAAAGAGAAAAGTTGACAGGCATGCTTCAGATAAGGCTTACTCTAGTTTCTTAAAGATTAGGACCAAGACCTCAGTTTTCTGTTTGCATTTGACAGCAGCATTCCCATTCATGAGCATGGGAAAATTGCCAGTGGCTTGTAAGCTGAAACTTCCTTGTTTTTATGTTTTAGAAGTAGAAATAAGAGTTTGGGTTTGTCTGATTGGAATAACTTAGGTCCAGTGCCCATCTCTGAAATGGTTGCTTTCTTGAAGGGAAGGAATTGTACCAGTTGCTTAAGCCCAGGTAACAAGCCTGTGCAGGGCTAAGTCTTTAGAAGCACCTGGAGTGCTTGGAGGAAAGGTGGATTCCTGAACAAAAAGTAGGATATTGGTACCAAAAGAAGGGAGATTGGTTATCAAAGAAAACTGATGCTGAAGGCAGGGCCCCTTCCCCTACCCCTGAAATCAACCAAAGAGGTTTAGATCTTGAAGAGTTGTCAGAATAAACAATCTGGGCTGCTTAAACCTTGTAGTATATTCTGTACAATTTATTTGCCAGGGAACTTCTGCTCCTTTGATTTATAATTTTATCTTTCACTCTTTTTCTGTTGTTATTCAATCAGCATTAGTTCTGAGCTGAAATATAGATATAGATATAATTAGTCTAGTAGGAGACAAAATGATCCACATTTAGAAATTAAATAGCTCTCTGTCTAGTTATCTAGAGAGGCGTGGGGTATGAGGAGAAAGTAGAAGGAAAAAAGGGAGGAAAAGAGGAGAGAAGGCATTAGCTGGCTCACTCACTATTGTATTTTTGAGTAAGTCAGTCTTTACCTCCTCCAACCTTAGAATAAACTACATCTAGAGACTCATGGGGGAACAGCAGCTTGGTGTCCAATCAAATTCTGAAATTTGAAGCATCTGCTCTCATGATTTATGATCTGAGCTCATGATTTGTTTCCTTCTTTGTTTTTTCATGATTTCTTAATCTGTGACCTGTGCCTCCTACCTGACACCCTGAGGGGCTTCTTGTTAACCTCATATTTACTGCTTTAGGGGATAACTGTTCCATGTGTTCCCCTATGTTACCAAAAGGGAATTTTCTACAGGTTTTGTAGCTCACAGTTTTCAAATCATTCCAAGTACAGCCTGGAGTGCTGGTGCCTGTGATTCCATTGATGGCCAGTGTATAGTACAAGGTGGGAAATGGCTATTTAGAACTGGGTGTATTTTATATGTGTGACACAGGTAAGTGCTACATGCCAAGGAGAGCATGCCTTCTTATGTGAAAGCAGGACTTTCTCACAGAGAAAGTAACATTCAGTAAGTCTTTTAGAACTGAACTGGGGCTCTCAAAGTGTCCAGGAAGAGGTGCCTGCAACACTGAAAGTCTAGATGGTCTTTCAACCAGGAGTATCAGCATTACCTGTGAGAAAGGCAGACTCCCTGGCTCCACTCTAGACCCACTGAATAGAATCTGCATTTCAACAAGATTCTCAGGTCAATTGTAAGCATGTTAAGTCTAAGGAGTGCTTGTCTAGACTGGTAGGTCTCATCCTTGGAATCAATTAAGTACTGTAGCTTTAAAAACAGAATCCTTGGCTTCACATCCAGGGATTCTAATATGATTTGATAGAAGTGTGGCCCAAGCACACAGGTTAATAAAATGAAACAAAAAGCTTCCCATGTGATTCAATAAGTAACCCAGGCTAAGAAATGGAGCTCTGTCGGGGTCTCAGCACTGAAGGAGAACAGTATGATGCATTAAGAACCCATGGTAAGGCAGTTTGTCCGGTAGTTAGGGAGAAGGTGGCTTAGGACTTGGGGTGCTTGAATGCATCAGGTGCGGAAGAGAGCCAGCTGGATCATACAGGGTCTTGTTTGCTTCAGTCAGGTGTGGATCACTGAGTAGATGCTAAGGAGGTAGTGGGAATGTGTAAAGAGGGAGAGAGTGATTAGCCTCACAATTGGGAAAGACTATTTTCCACCCCAGGAAAAGAGACTGGGCTATGTCAGGGAAAGCAGTTAGAAGACATGTCAAACATGATGGAGGTTGACATGACCAGCTACATAATTTGTGGGCCCAGCACAAAATGAAAATGTGGGCTGCTTGTTTAAAGAGCAGGGAAAAGTGTCATTAAAGGTACTAAAAGGTAAAACATTATTTTTCTTTCTATGGTCTCTCTTGATCTGTTATATAGCTATATATCTATATCAATATACCTTTGCTATTTAATATTGTGCTCCCTCACACACAGGGACATTCATTAAGACCTTCACAGGCACCACTGGGTCCTGCCCCCATTTGACAGTGGTGTGTGCAGCTCAGGGACTGCTGGGTTCTCCTTTCTCTAGCCACTGTACTGAGGTGCTTTCTCTAGCCACTGTACTGAGGTGCTGCTTGGAGAGTTGGACTCAATCTCCCCTTCCCACATGCTCACCACCCCAACTCATGGTGGACAGCCATTTGACAAAGGCTTTCCATCTTAGCACCAAGACATACATGGTATCTGGGTTGGAGGTGGATGAGAGGTTCACCCCTGCTGAGTCAGAGGCTCCATGTGCCTTGATGATAGCAGATGCTGTTACTGGGACCCCAATGCTTGTTCTGAGTTCATCTGTCTGCCTGTGCTCACTGGTGCAAAGAAAGGCACAAGCAGGAGTTTGAAGTATAGAAAGAAATAATAGTTTAATATTGAGTTGCCCAAAATGGAAACAAGGAGCTTATGCTCAGAAGACAGAGCTCCCAGAGGGCATGTAGGTTACACATTATGTAGGGCAAAATCACAAGGCATGATGGCTTAGGGGTTCAGAAGCTTGCTGTTTGCTGATTGGTTGGAGGTGAGGTGAGGGTGATGAATCTTTTCTTCAGGTTTTAAGGACAGTTCTTAGTCTGTCTGATCCCATGGAAAAGTAGCTAGGGGATCATTCTACCTTAGAGCTCAGAAGCTGAAACATAACTTAGATCAAGATGTTATCTTTAGCCTGCCAGGGATCCAGACCCTGTGACCTTTAGTCAGGGCTGGGCTCCTGTCTTCTGCTGCCTTGGGGGTTGCTGATTATGGAGGGAAAGGCCAGGTCTCTGAGAGGTAGAGAGAGAGAGGGAGAGAGAGAGAGAGAGAGAGAGAGAGAGAGAGAGAGAGAGAGAGAGAGAGATGTGATTTCTAGAGCTAGGGTTTAAAACTAAACTTCTTCAAAGTCATAAGGACCCTCATATTCACTGCTACCATGCCTCAACCTGTCCCATGTCTGCACCCAGATGTCTGCCAGGCCTGGAGGGTCACAGGTTGCTGAGCTGGGGCAGGAGCCAGGCAGCTAAGAACCTCCCTCTCTCTCCCTTGCATGCTCTGTTGTCCCTTGGACTTCAATTATAAAACACAGATTCAAAGATAAAAATATCAAGCCAATCCTGCCTGCAGAGCAGTAAACTCCAAGTGACAAGTCCTTGGAGTGTAGGCTCCTGTGGGACTGCATCAGCCCCTTGTCCACACAGCTGGCCTTGAGGAACGGGAGGTGGAAGGATGGCCTGGACAGGGATTGAGAAGATGGTCAAATCGGCACATGGTGATGTTTGAAGAGGAATATGTTGATAATTACTTCAAGACCTCTGGCTTGTATGACAATAGAGGGTGGTACCTTTTAAGAGGTACAAGGAATGGGGAAATAATTATTGGGAGTGGGGGCAGGGGCACATTTTCAGTACCTGTGAATACTTCATTTGTTGCAACAGTTAATCATCCCTCTTTTCTCTGGTTTAATTGCATAGCCTGGCACTTTCAGAACAAAGAATGATAATAGAGGAGGGAGTGAGCCTCTACTTCTTCCAACTCTAATTAGCTCTGAGTGTCTTATCCTGAAGTGAAATACTAAATTTAGTTCAAAATCAAGAGCCTATTTTGTTCCCTTAAGAACTGTTTTCAGAGATGGGATTCTTGTCACATGTGATGTAGGGTCCCATTGAACAGGCCCCACAGCACAGGCATCTTACCAGCTCTGCATAGAGCACCTTCGTGAACAGGTTTACTGGGAGGATGCAAACATGATGTCAAGTGGGGGCTTCCTTGTAGTCCCAGATTGAAGCGAGGACAAAGTGATAGCAAGCGCTGTAAGTTCTAAAGAGAATAGTCTTTTAGGGGGCACAAATTTAGAGTTGAAAAACCTCCTGCCATTCCCCATCCCCAAGCTTATTTGGAGGAAGACAACTGGTCTACCTCCTGTCTCCTGGGTGAAGATGGGTGAGGGGCTGAACCAAAAAGATTGGGATTTATGAACAGAGGTTCTTCCCTCGAGGGGTGCTTTTCCCCACTGGGAGCCAGATAGATGTGCAGTGGAGGAATTCTCCAGGAGACTCTTCTATATTTGGTGGGCACTTGAAAGAAGGGAAGCCCAGCACTGGTGGGATATCCACTAGGCAGCAGTCTGTTCTTGAGCCTCCCTGAGCAAGAGAAAGGGACCTGAAGGGGAATGGCAAGGTTTGGAGAATAGGCCACACTGAAGTGGCCTATGGCAGGGCCAGCAAAGGTGCATGTTTTTCAGGGTCAGGTGGACAAAATGGAAGATAGCTGTCACCTTACTTCAACCCACCAAAGGGCTGCCCCCCAGGTGAGATCCACACCCAGGGCAGGGACTGGGGAGTGACTGCTTATGACAGAAGCCACTGGGTGATCGAGTGGAGCTATGTGGAAGAGCACTTGGTCCTCTGAGGAGTTCGTGATAACCTCATAAGGACACCAGCATTTGGATGCTGGGCCACATGGAGGGCACCTAAGGCCAACCTGTGTTGTAAAAAACAAGCCATGGTCAGAGAATGACACTCCATCCCGATACACAGAAAAATGCTGCCTCTTGGCTGCTCCCTTTTCCCCACCCCAAAATACTGAAGAAGTGAGAACCTAGAAGCTTGAAGGAAAAACAGTGAATATAGAGCTTTGAAATAGTATGAAATTAGTGTATTAAACTCGACCTGACTAATTTTATTAGCCTGAAGTTGTCAGAAAATTATAGAATCTATACAAGATATCACTCAGAGATGAGAAGGCAGAATTCAACATAGTAGAGTGGAAAACAGAGACTTAAAGAAAGCATTGTTTCATATTTCTATTTCTATTAAGCTGAGACAACTCAATAAGCTCATCCATTGGAATTTCTAGGTTATTCACCCTGGGGCATGCTGTGTTACTATTTCAATGTCCTATTGAAGTCTATTTACTGCCTTTCATTTAAGATCTTTGCATCAATATTCAGAAAAAGAGATTATTACATAGCTTTTTTTGATATAATCTTGGTTTTATATCAGGGTCTTTCATAAAAGAAATTTGAAATATTTTCTTCTTTCCCTGTACTCTGAAACAGCTTAAATATTTTAGAACTACACATGGCTCAACATGCTAACATGACTCACCTGTGGAGTTCCCCGGGCCTACCACTCTTGTGGTGAGCAGGTGAGGCCCTGCTCTTCATTCCTTTACCCTGTGTAGACTGAGCTGCTGTTTCCCCCTCCCCTATGCTACTAGATAGTCCAGCTATAGCATTGTGCTGGAACACATTCTCACTATTTAATTTCTAGTTTGAATGTAAACATCCAGTCACCAAATGTTTGTTCTTCACAACTTCTGGGCCTGGGTCAGTGTAGTGCATTTTGGGGCACATTGTGGGAGGACAGGTATCTCCCCACCTTCAAAGAGAAGATCCACAGTGACATATCCCCACCCCCCAGGGCAGTACCATGTAGAACAGGATCAACCACAAATTCAAATAAACCTCCTGTGACTCACACATTGTCTCTTATTTTACCTTGGGATAAAATCTGGAAAATTTATTAATGGTGAAAATATATAAAAAGTGAAAGACTTCAAAATGTTTTAAGATTCTGTCCTGGCCTGACAATTTTTCAAGCCACAGATTTGTACCCAATCAATGAAAAGCAAGCCAACTAAGTTCTCCAAGCCAACTGTGCATCCGGGGTCCCCTGGGAATCTTATCCTTTGGTCTCTCCCATTGCACATGTTTGTTCAGGGGGAGTGTTAGGGAAGCAGCATGATCGCTTTCCTTGTCTGGTCAGCAAAGCCCCTCTATAGATAGTGTGCGGCAAATATTCTCTCTTGTCAGGGGAAGCTGTCTTGAAATCCCATCATTTTTCCCTCTAGTCTTTCTCAGCCTGTAGTGAATGGAGAAGGGAGGACTGGGTTATTTCAGTCCCGGCAATGGACACATCAAAATTGCTTCCCTCTTCCCTACTCTCTTTCCCTTGAGGACCTAATTTATTTTACGCATTTTGACCTATCCCTGCTTAAAAACGACCTCTGCGGTGCTCTGTGGAGGCATTTCCCTCTTGCCGTTTTTGGCCCCCAGGCAAACCCACCAGGCCAAGGTTCCTCCACACAGTGACGTCAGTCTGGCTGCTGGGCCCAGCTGGATGGAGGTGTGTTTTATGAAGTTCAACCCTGCACCCTGGGCCATAAATACACGTTGTGCACATAAATGTACAGCTAACATTGCCCAGACCCCTCCGAAGCACCATGTTAATAAGCAGACAGTAAGTCTTTAAAATATGGAAAAGCAGTTAATCTTTCCGCTGGCAAATCCTTTGTAGGGGGTTGTTTTCCTTTGCTCCAATATCACTGCAGGCAGGGCTTTTCATCTCCTAGGATTTAGGGAAAAAAGAAAAGTTTGCTGTGGGGCTTCATTGACAACACTCAGGAGCCTTCCACTGAGAGGGTATGTGTGTTAAAAACAATAATGTCTTGCACTTGTCACTAAGCATCTGTATGGAGTAATCATTCTGGATCTGCCCTCAAGGAGCTTGAGCACTGGTAACTCCAATGCAAGATGGCAAATCTGCAAGTCTGCTGCCTGTGATTGTGGACCCTCAGTGGGCCCAGGTGCCTGAGGCCCGAGCTCTGCCCTGTTATGCTAGGTAGTCACTTAGCCTCATTCCCCCATCTCTAAAATGGGCACAACTATGTCTTACTTATATAGCTTCTGTTAAGATTTCACTTATCCTCTCTGAGTCCCAGGGTTCTCTTTTGCAACATGAGAAAATTGATTTTCTTTGCCTTTATCATAATGTTCCATTTCTAAATGTTTTAAGGATACATGAACATATTCTCCTTGCAAAGAACTTCAGCATCACAAATTAAGTTCAAGCCTCCCTTACTAATTATTCCGCTGGTCTTCCCTCCACTGTCCTCCTCCCCTGTCCTAACCCCTACCTCCCCTCTTCCCTTTCTCTCCCACTGATGGTGATGTAGAAGGATCAGACCTGAGGGTTGGGGTGGAGGCTCAGCAGAGAGAAGGTGCCTGGAGCTAGTACAGGCTGGCTCCAGGGAAGATGCTAAGGCAAATTTGTAGCTTGCTTCTAATCCTCAGAGCATCCATGATTTTCATCTGTGTGTCTCAGGTAGTGAATGGGAGTTGCCAGTGGGTAGGTTTAAGGACGACATAGATGAGAGCTATCAGTCTGGAGATGACATGGTCTGTGCTTTACAGATATTTAATATCACTTGGTCTCTCTATTCCTTCTTATTTTTAGGAAGATAACTTCATATGTTCTTTTTATATTTGTGTTCAACTCACTTGAATTCTATTTTTCAGTCCATTTAATCCTTCTATGTTTAACATAAATCATGTAATGCTTACTGATTTATTATTTATTCCCAAAACATCTGATAAGTCTTATCCATCCTATTTATTTTTCTGATTCTTAATAACAGAATTAAATATTCTTAAATATTCATACTTTATTTATAATTTTGCAACATAATTTTTCCACTTACTGTGTTTTGGGTGTCCTTTCATGACAGTAAACAGAGATCTCCTTTACCTTTTTGTCTGATGCTGAGTAGACCGAAGACTCGCAGACTGCTGCTTATTCAAACCCCCTGTGTTGGTGGGCTTTCAGGCGGGTTTTATAGTTTTTGTCCTCTCAGTGAACAATGCTACCAACAGCATCTTTCTATATAATTTTTTGGGGTCCTGAAAAGGAGTTTCTCTTACTGAGAAAATAAACTACTGAAAAAATAAAATCTAAATGATTTCCATTATAATAATAAATGGCTGTAAAAATTCATTTTTCCACCAGCAGTGTAGAAAAATATTCACTACTTTAGACTCTCCACAATGTGATAGTAGGGCAGGTTTAAAGTTTTGTCCATCTGCTGGTGAAAAGTGCATTTTATCATTTTAATTTATATTTCTCTAATTTTTAGTGATTATATATGTATATATCTCTACGTGTGTGTGTGCATATATATATATATATATATATATATATACATATCAGTAGTGTGTGTGTTTCCACAGCCACTGTAGTTCCCTCCAATTATTAGCTTATCTTTTTATGTTCAGTAAAGTTTGGTAATCCCTTCATAAAGAAATGTCATTTACTAGATTTAATCTTGGGCATTTCACAGTGATTGTTGATGCTGTCAGAGGTTCTTTACTTCATGAATATGTTTCCATTGGTTATTGCCAGTGTCAGGAAAAGGCTGTGGTTTTACACTCTGATTATGTAACTGGTCAGCTTGGTGAGCTCTTTCAGTTCTTTGGTCAGTGGGTTCACATGGGTTTTCTGTGAACACAGTAATATCTGATCTTTGGGTGATTTTGTGGCATTCACTTGTGTGTAGGTTCTCAATGAGCATGTCAGTTATTTTCATGGCTATTGGTCTGCTTGTGTTTTCTACAGCTTGGCCAAATATTCGTAATTTATACTTTATCTCCAAAGGTGTGCTTGCTCTAAGTTTTCAAATTGTTTATAATAATATACTTAATAGTGACTTAAAATGTTGTCACTGTCTCTGTATCAATCCACTTTTATTATGACTTCTTTCTTATTTTAAGTATTTTTTATTGATTATGCTATTAAGGTTTTCCCATTTTTTCCCCTTTATCCTCCCTCTGCTCTGCCCCTCAACCCTTCAGCATTCCCCCACCCCTTAGTTCATGTCCATGGGTTGTACATATAAGTTCTTTCAGTTCTGTGTTTCCTATACCATTTTTATCTCTCCCTGTCTATTTTATGCCTACTAATTATGCTTCTTTTTCCCTGTACCTTTCCCCACCTATTCCTCCTTTTCCCCTCCCCACTGCACTTCCTCCACGTGATATCCATTTCTCTGATTCTGTTCCTGTTCTAGTTGTTTGCTTAGTTTTTGTTTTCATTGTTTTTCTTTTCTTTTAAGTTCATTTGTTGATAGTTGTGAGTTTGTTGTCATTTTACTGTTCATATTTTTTATCTTCTTTTTCTTAGATAAGTCCCTTTAACATTTCATATAATAATGGCTTGGTGATGATGAACTCCTTTAACTTGACCTCACCTGAGAAGCACTTTATCTGCCCTTTGATTCTAAATGAAAGCTTTGCTGGAAAGAGTAATCTTGGATGTAGGTCCTTGCCTTTCATGACATCAAATACTTCTTTCCAGCCCCTTCTTTCCTGTAAGGTTTCTTTTGAGAAATCAGCTGATAGTCTATGGGCATTCCTTTGTAGGTAACTTTCTCCTTTCCTCTTGCTTCTTTTACAATTCTCTCTTTGTCTTTAATCTTGGGTAACTTAATGATGGTGTGCCTTGGTGTGTTCCTCTTTGGGTCCAACTTCTTTGGGACTCTCTGGGCTTCCTGGACTTCCTGAAAGTCTATTTCCTTTGCCAGATTGGGGAAATTTTTCTTCATTATTTGTTCAAATAAGTTTTCAATTTCTTGCTGCTGTTCTTCTCCTGCTGGCACCCCCTATGATTCGGATGTTGGAATATTTCATGTTGTCCCAGAGGTTTGTAAGGCTCTCTTCACTTTTTTGAATTCTTGTTTCTTCATTCTGTTCTGGTTGGATGTTTATTTTTTTCCTTTTGTTCCAAATCGTTGC
Source organism: Tonatia bakeri (assembly GCA_004024845.1). Taxonomy (NCBI): domain Eukaryota; kingdom Metazoa; phylum Chordata; class Mammalia; order Chiroptera; family Phyllostomidae; genus Tonatia; species Tonatia bakeri. The sequence goes on along the minus strand of PVIA01004415.1, from coordinate 43,733 downwards.
TTTGAGTCCTGGTTTCTTTCTTGTCAATGTTGGTTCCCTGAATATTTTGCTTTATTTCATTTTGGGTATGTTTCACTTGTTTGGGTATGTTTCACTTGTTTTTTCATTTTTCGACCAAGCTCAATCAGTTCTGTGAGCATTTTGATTAGCAGGGCTTTAGATTCTTTATCAGATAGGTTGTCTATCTCCTTGTTGCTTACCTCTTTCTCTGGAGCTTTGATCTGTTCTTTCATTTGGGCCATATATCTTTATCTTAGCACACCTGTAAGTTGTAAGGGGGTGGGGCCTTAGGCATTCACTTGGGCAAGGGAACCTTCTTTGCTTCATTGTGGCACTGCCAGTCTGGTTGTTCTGGTTGATTTTTTCTTTAATTCCTTGGTTGTCATAGTTCTATGAAGTTTGATTTTCTGCCACTTCTGGTTGTTCATTGATTTTAGATTGGTTGTTATCCTCCTTTTGGTTGTGCAAGGAAATGAAGGGTTTCTACCTGTGCCTCCATCTTGGCTGGAATTCCTATTTTTCCAATATGACTTCTTTCTTGATCAGGAATGCCAAAAGTTGATTTATGTTAATGTTCTTTTAAACCAGAGTTTGGTTCTTTCAGTTATCTTTACGTTTTTATTTACATTTATCTTCTCCTTTTATCTTTATAAATCCATTCTGTCATTGATTCTGTAAATCTTTCCTGAGAATCTGCTGTGTCCCAAGCAGAATTCTAGGTCCTGGGTGGGGGTAACAAGACAGATGCAGCCCTCCATCCCCGGAAACCACAGTCACAGTGGCTAGCATTCTGTCAGTCCATTGTGAGAGGGCAGACAATGAGCAAGTAAGAAGCAAGCAGAGATAAAGGAGATTGCAAAGAGAGGTGATGTCCCTGAAAGAACTGATTCAGTGGCAATGTAGGGGCTCCTGCCTTATTAGAGTGGGTTTGTGAAAGAAGGAGAGGAATGAGAAAGGAGAGAGATGGTAGATTATTCTTTTTATAGGAATTTTATTATAGAGGAGAACAGAGAAATAGCAGGAGCTAGAGGTAAATTTATGGGAAAGTTTTGTGTTTTTTGAGATGGGAGATAGGTCAGCATATTTGTAAACTGAAGGGCATGGCTAGTGGACAAAGGGGACTATTTGTGCAATGATCACCTCTCCTCTCATCAGTCACATCCTTGCAGAAACCTCAGAGCTGCCTTTGGAGATGGACATTGATACTCGGCCCAGGGTACCAGCAGAAAGGCCAAGTAGAGCAGCACAGGGGCAGCTTATGTTTCTTTTTTTTTTTTTACTTTTTCATTAAAAAATTTAGTTCATTTATTTGCAAACTTCTTTTCCCAGTAAAAGTAGTTAAGGTCATACTGCACAGATCTGAGTCATGGTTGTTCTCAAATTCTTAGTGATTAATGGAATATGTTTTTCAACCTTTAATTTCCACTGCTTTTATCTTTTTGCTATTAATTTCTAATTTTACCCTATCATAGAGAAGAAAATGTAAGTAGTCATTCTACTCTTTGGAATGTGTTATGGTTTCTTGTGTTTGAAAATAACTTGAGGGGCCAAATATATGGTGACGGAAGATAATTTGACTTTGGGTGGTGAGCACACAATGCAATATTCAAACACGTGTCACAGAAATGTACACTTGAAAGCTATATGATCTTATTAACCAGTGTCACCCTGATAAATTTAAATTTTTTAAAAAAGAAAACTTGCATTCTACGTTGTTTATACCTTAAGAGTTTTTGCTCCACATTTTAATAGATAATGTACTCAAAAATTGCTTCAGTATTTCTATCAGTTTATGTACTATGATCATAAACGTTTATGTCTATTATTCTATTATACTAGTTTTAATATGAAAAATTATTATGAACCATTTTATTTATTACATTTTAATGATTTTGCCTTTGGATATTTGCATAGTAATATTAACCTGTTCCTGTTCCTCCCCTCTGTTGTTAGCATTTTTCTGGTAAATCTTTTCCTGTCATTTGACATCTCTCATCTGATATCTTTTCTACATCATTCTATTTCAGGAGTTTCTGTTGCAAACATTATAATGCTGATATTTTGTAAATGCTATTTAAGAGTCTCTGTCTTTTGTATGTGAATCTAATCACCTCACATTTATTGTGATTGGTAATAATTTTAGACTTATAATGTCAGTTTTTCTGTGTGTGTACATTACTTACCATGCTATTTTTAACTATTATCCTTAAATTGTAAAACATAATTTTCTATCATTATCTACAGTTACCTAGAATCAATTTTCCTCTGGACCTGACATGCATTTTATTTCCTTTGTATTGCTCTGTTTTCTTCATCTTAAGTATTCCCATTGAGAAGTTGGCGTCATACTCATCACTCCTTAAGTAATTCATTTCTAGAGAAGATTTTAGGATTGGTCTATATCTTTAATGATTTGAAGTTTCATTCATGCTTGAATGGGCCCTTATTATGAAAAAAATGGAATTTTTCATCAATTGGAAAACATTCTCTCCCTTTGGAACTTCTATTTCATACTTTTTATCTTCTTCTTCTTTATTGTACATCTGGTAGATTCATTTGGCTTAATTTTCAAGTCAACCATTTGTTCTTTAAAAAGTTGTGTGATCTTGGTTTTGCATTATTCTGAGGCTCCGTTAACTTTCCTCAACATGGAAGTCATCATTTCTTTGATGAGAGCCATCTCAGGTAGGTTATTTTAATTCTGATAGGCGTAGTCCATTACAGAGGGACACTGCTAAAGCAATGTCCCTGCATAGGTGAAAAGACACCTAGTGCTAAAAGGGGGAGGTAAAGCAGAGATTTTAAAAGTTTTATTGAGAAAGAACAGCTGAATTTCTTTCTCAGACCAACTGTAGCTGTGGAGAAGAGTTGGAAGAGCAGAGGGCAATATCCCAGAATGTGGACAAAGGTTTAAGCATTGGGGGAACATTGTTAAGCAATGGCATGCTCTGTTTCCTCCTATGAATGAAAAAGATAAACATAATTGTATCATATTCTGGGCATTTACAGAAAGGAAGCCAGTCGTGTTGTAATCTCAGAAGTGTTCTTGGATAATTCAATGTATCAGGTGGTAACAGGTAAAAATAAAAAAGGGTCCTTCCTCCTTCTTTCTAATTTCCCACTAAGCAAAAGGATTCTTCTTCAGTGGATGATTTTGGTAAATCATGATGATACAATGTAGAGAATAGAACAAATTTGTTGAGAGAAAGGTAAATAAATATAAAATGTATGGAGAAATGGAATATTTTGTTAGATTATAGTCTATTTTGTCCAACTAAATTGAATTTAATGAAATATCATAGTAAGTTATGTGACAGGGGTTGTAGATCTGGGGCTAAATATTTAGCTAATCTGTTGGGTCTGAAAGAATGAGATTTTGGTTTCTAATTTGTTTCTCTGAAGAGTCAGTAGTATTTCTTGTTAAAGGAGTACTTTTATGGTGGTGTTACTTTGCCATTTCACTGGGTTGGGTAATGGAAAAAGCAGGTGTCAGTATGCATACTGATGGACCCAGAATGTCAGAGTTGCTATGCAGCCTTAGTATCAGCATGACTTGGACTCCAAGACGGGCACAATTTGTTAAAGGGCTAGCATTAATTTAATATAAACACTGTGCCTGTATTATGGGGAGACATCGTGCAAAGCAGTGCAGAGAAGAGTTTAGGAAGTTCAATTTATCTTTGGCATCAATATGACATAGCTTCAGTCTATCTGTGAGAAAAGGAGAAGAGAAAAATCCACGTAGAAGAACATCTAATCCAACTTTTGATAATGTTTAGGAAGGAAATGAGGCTTGGAAAAGCCTACCTCTTAGGCCTTGGAAATTGAAGTACATTAGTCAAATGTGATTCTACTGTTTTGTACATACAAACTTACAGTCTATCCAAGGTGAGTTTTATGAGCTGTTTTATCTAGAGCTATAGGTTATAAACTGTTGTCTTCTTAGTGCAACTTGGTATTTGAAAGTGAAGAGCTTCTTGGAAAAGGCAACATTGTCAGTAAAGCAGTCTCTGAAACTTGTCTTCCAAAATATAGTAGTTACCACCCAGTGTTAATGTTTTCTTCCTGGCTCTTCACCTGAGGAATTATAATTGACGGCTCACTGTGTCTGTGCCTCTTGTTCCAACAGGTCCTTTGTCATCCAACAAATCCCAAGCAGCAATCTGTTCATGGTGGTGGTGGACAGCAGCTGTGTCTGCGAGTCCGTGGCCCCAATCACCATGGCACCCATCGAGATCAGGTATATCCTTTTGGGCACAGGCCCAGCAATGGCTGCTAAAGCCTGCAAGGTGATCAATAGTCAAGATTCCTAGGGGAAAAATATTAGGGAGGGGAATATGATATCCTTTCCACTGGTAGAGAGGAAAATAAATTGCCAAGGGAGTTTGGTGCTGACTTCAGTGCTGATGCAGAGTAAGGGAAAGCAACATTTTGGAAATATGCCTTAACTACAGTCAACATAATGAATCTCTGAAATGTGAGCGTTTAAAGGCCCAGAAGATCAGGAGGCGCCCGGAATCTTGTCATGGCTTCCATCCTGAGGTCAGTCTGAAATCCCTTCGTGTTCTCTCTTCCCATCAGATTTGCCATAAAAATCTCACTATAGCTGAAAGGTTTAATCATGAGAAAACAATCCTCTTCAGCCATAGCAAAGAAGAATATACAGGAAGGCTGATGGTTCCTGCTCCCAGCTCCTCTGTGCCTTCTTGGGAGAGGCTTATAGTAGTCTATTCTTATTTTACCCATGCCATATTTTAAAAGCCTCTCTGTTATCTTTTCTGCTATGATGTGCTATATTTTATCACTTTCCACTCTTACACAAAAAAGTGGTTTAGATCATTTTGTTTTACTCATTTAAAATTGTGGTTAAAGTTATTTCCTCTGCTTATGTTTAGACAGTCTTTTATTTACAACAATTTCACATAAAGAAAAACTGGCAATATTTATACCAGATAAGAGGTCACAGTGTATGAAGATGGGATGTTAAGCCTCTTAACCCCTGACCAGTGAATTCATAACTATGAAGGCCCTCCATTTACACAGAAAAACATGATCAGAAGAAAATTAACCTTAGTGCTGAGAAAAGTGAGTTTACCATAAATTTAGGTAAATTATAAGAGAATACTTCCTACATATTGAGAGCAAAAATTTTTAAGTATAACAAAAACAGTATTAAAAAAAATTAAGTTCACACTCACCCTGAAAAAAAAAATGGAAAGCTTACCTAGAATAATTACTATAGGGAAACTGGGAAGGTATCTATTTTTTTTAATTCAACCAGAATGAACTGAATGTTAATCTCAACTTTAAATATAAAATGATGCTAATGTTATTTAAACTAAGTTCTAAAAAAGATTTTAAAGATCAGAGAGCACCAATTAGAACTTGGAATTTATTGAGAATGTTTGCTTCTATGTTCAAATGGGAGTTCAAGTTGAATAGCAACAAATTATATATATATATGCCAAAAACACCTTTGATAAAATTCAATGATCATTCCTAATCAAAGATCTATGTAAAATGCAAACACAACCAATAGTCCCACAAACACTAAAGTCACTTCACTCAAAACCAGAACTGCATATTTAGACAACTAAAGTCACAAGAGTAAAACCTTTTAGAGTTAATAAGATGATTTGTTTTGGTAACTTGATATAAGACAAACATTTGAAAAATCAGTATTTTTTCACCACCTGGCATATTTCACTCAGCATAATGCTTCCCAGTTCCCTCCATGCTGTCACAAATGGTAGGAGCTCCTTCTTTCTTTCTGCTGCATAGTATTCCATTGTGTAAATGTACCATAGTTTTTTGAGCCATTCATTTACTGATAGGCACCTAGGTTTTCTCCAGCACTTGGCTATTGTAAATTGTGCTCCTATGAACGTTGGGGTGAATAGGTTTTTTTGGATTGGTGTTTCAGAGTTCTTAGGATATAATCCTAGCAGTGAAATTGCTGGGTCAAAAGGCAGATCCATTTTTAGTTTTCTGAGAAAATTCCATACTGTTTTCCATAGTGTTTGTACCAGTCTGCAGTCCCACCAACAGTGCACTAGGGTTCCCTTTTCTCTACAACCTCTCCAACACTCGTTGTTTGTTGCTTTGTTTATGATGGCCATTCTGACTGGTGTGAAGTGGGGAGGGAATTTCAGGGGAAGGGGGAAGGGTTTACAGGAACAAGTATAAAGAATACATGGACAAAAACTAGGGGGTGTGGAAATGGGAGGGAGGTGAGAGGGACGAGTGGGTGGACTGGGATGGAGTAAAAGGCAGAAAACTGTACTTGAATAACAATGAAAATAAATAAATAAATAAAACATGATTACAATTAAAAAATCAGTATTTTTTTTTCTGTAAGTTTCTGGACATAATAAGATGAGGCCAATGGAACAGAATAGAAACTCTTATATATGACAAAGGTTCAATTCAAAAGGAAGACTATAAATCAGATTTAAATAGTAAAATAGCAGTCTGAGAAGAAATCCTAGGGATTGGAGAGTACTTCCTATCTGAGACAAGAAAGCTATGGAAGAAAAACAGATATTTTTAACTATGTAAACATTATAATTTTTCTATGAAAAATATAAAAGTCAGTAGCCAATTTATAAAACTTGGAAACATATTTATAAATCAAATTATAAAGAGTGCTTTTAAATTGATAAGTCAAACAACTACATATAAAAATAAACCAGAAATTTGAAATACACAAGTCACTTGGTGATCAGAATGAATATACAGGTAACACCAAAATATCTGGCTGTTACCATTATTGGCAAAAATACCCTTTAGGTCTGCACTCCAAGGACTGGTTATCTTTCCCATAGGCAGGGGCAGGAGCAGGAGCAGGAGCAAATATCATTGTTTGGTAAGGACCTACATTCAGCATTCTTTGTATCAGTAAAGAACAGATGAAAATGTGAATGCCCATCATAAGAATATAACTGAATGAAATAGAACTATAATAATGGAATTGGAAAGATTGTATCAGTTAGTGGATAAAAAGCATGCTACATAAAGTAATAAATAATATTATTTCATTTTGTAAAACAGAGTCCTCCTTCCCTCAAATGAAAAGAAGAAACAAAACCTTTCATAGCCAAAAATGATCAGGCTCCTTAGATGTGATTCTTTAACTTACCTTCTGACAGGGAAAAAATTAGAAAGCCAATATTTTGCATTAACAATTTTTCTCAACAGACATCTCTACCAATAAATAGATCTTTACCTCTTGAATGTTCTATATAACAGTGTGCAAAGAAAAATTTTTGAATATATTACACATTTACAACTGAAATCAGAGGCTGTCATTGCTAACCTGATGACATTTAGTCAAGTTTATTTCCCTGAATTATCTAGATCCCAAAAGACTTTGTTCATACAACTGAAGAGTGGGGAGAGTTCTGGGGACTCAGTATAGTTTGGTTTAAACCTCAGTATAGGTTTAAAGCATCTTGGAATCCATCTCTGCTCTAACCAACCCTGCCTTTCCCTGCAGGAGAATGCAAGGGAATGCGGAGGTGCACCGAGTCTCCAGGCCAAGATGGTTCTTATTCTGTTCCCTCTGCTTTTGCTGCTCTTCTTAAGGTGACACTAACTGAGCTGTTCTCTTGGCATGCTAAATTATGGATAAACTGTGAACCAAAATATGGTGCGAGTTAGGAGACATGAAATATAGTCTAACCATCAGCATCTCATGATTTTAAACTGTGCGTGATATAAACTCTTAGATATGTTGACAAAAATGTTATCTTTTTACTTTGCCAGTCATGTAAATGTGAGTTTGCTACATGATAACCACCCTTCATCAGAAATGGGACTGCAAGTGGGCAGTGTCCCTTCTGCTTGAAACCCATTGAAATCAATTTAAAACTGTGTACTTTTTAAATAAAGTATATTAAAGTCATCATTTCCTTGTTTGGATTTTATCATCACCTTATTGCTGAGGATACAGACTGAAAAGTGCATGAAAAAGTTACCTATTCCAGATACTAGGAAAGGATGGTTGCTGGCAGAGACTTTGCTCTAAAGATTCTAGACAAATATTTAACAATTGTTTTGATGCTCCAGTCTCAGTTATAAAATATTTACAGAAGGAAATAAAAATATCATCTGCATGGGAAAATTTATTACATAGAATCTTGAATGTTATTGAACTAAACTTCAATAGAAATCATAATATGGATGAGAACACACGCTCCCATAATATTCAAGTTTTGAACTATTTGGCAATGGAAATAAAGAAGTCATAAATCCAAGAAATTCATTGTGAGAAGACTTGAAGAAGGAAAGGAACAATGACTACAAATGACTCTCAAGCTTATTGCTTGAGCATTTGGCTTCTGACTTTTCCCATAAACAAGAGATGAAATTAGATCTCAAATATTACAAGATGTGAAACTACCCAGACCTGTAAGCATTCCTAAAACACTGCATCCTGGACCAAAGAAAACAGATTCCATGATATCATGGTTACCAAATAAAGTGAAATAATTTCCATGCCTAGGTAGACTTGGAAATGCCTTGCTCCACAGGACAGTCATCTAAAAGCCATATGGAAAATACCACTTAGACCCTTTTCTAAGAAAACACATTATGTTTTGGATATTTTAGACAAATTAATGTTATTTTACTAAAATGATGCCAACATTTATAGGAATACCAATACTACATTGTTATACTTCTTTAAATTACTATTCCCCCAATGTTGTTAACAATATAACAGTACTTTAATTTGCCAGTCTATCACAGTGGGCCCTCTTATTATGACCATTGTGGTCACTGATATTGTTTACTTCTGTGCACTAAATAAATGAATGAATTCATTTCTTGCTCACACAAATGTCAAAATGCATCATATTCACACTAACCAATTATAGTGTAATGTTTTTACAAAAATAACATTACATGCCCTATCATTCTCTTAAAAGTCTAAAGAACTGACAACAATGTCAAGTATATTATGTTATAATGCCCATAATTTCATGTTAATGATATTAAATATGTGCAATATAAATATCTATAATTTCCCTCCCTATCACATTCTGAAGAGTGGAATGGCATCAGTTTTGTATATTATTTGTGAATAAAGACAGAATAGTTGAGTCACACTGCTGATCCATTATCAGGCATCACCTTTGTGTGAATGACCCAACTGCCAGTCCCTTAGATTCTCTGTTCCCTTAATGACTTCAATCAACTGGCCACCCCATTGATCTACTTAGATAGCTAATACTTTTCATCAACATCTTGTGTCAAAAACAGAAATCTTAATCCCTCTTACCATACACTTTTCTTAGGGCTGACTCAGCTCCTCAAATCAAAACCCTGATGTCACCCTTGCCTGCATTTTCCCCTCAGCCCACCATTCAGTGAGTCTCATGAGCTCTGTCCCCACTTCTGGCCATCCGTTGCTGCTGCCATCCTCTTTCAAGCCATCACCAGGCACTCCTTGTGCTGCATCCTCACTGTCCTTCACTCCTAGCCACTCCCTACTCCAGGGTCCCTGCTCCACATGGTAGCCAGAGCAATGTTCCCAAAACAAATACTAATCATACCTTTGCTCACCACAGTTAGAAAATATACAGACTCCCCATCATCACCTACAGAAGTGTTTTTCAAACTCTCCTGGGCATTTGAATCACCTGGGGAGCTTTCAAAAATATTGGTTCTCTGAGGCAAGACCCAGCTTTCATATTCTTAAAAAATGCCCCATGTTGCTTAACATGAGGCCAAATTTGAGAACCACTGGTCTGCGGGCCATACAGGGTCTCGGCTCTGAGTTCTGCCTCCATTTCTGGCTCTGTCATGTGCCATGACTCTGTCCTACACTCATTGCACTCTGCTGGACAGCCTCTGCCTTTGGAAACCCAGGGTTTTGCTCTTCCTGTGCCCTCTACCTGGAAGGTTCCAGATCCTGATCTTCATGTGGTCATTCCTTCTTATCTTTCAGGCTGAGCTCCAATGCCCCTTCCTCAGAGACACCCTGGTAAAGCAGCCCTTCTCCCACAGCCACACTGCTCTGTTTTCATCCTTCTTTCCATCTGTATCTGTAATCATTTTATGTTCATTTTCTCCTGTTGTATTGTAGCTCCATGAGGGGCAATTCTCTGACATTGTGGCTTTGTCTCTAGCGCCTAGAGCAGTGTCTGACATATAATAAAAATCAAACCACTACCACCAGTCAAACATAGCAGTGAATGTTTACTGAGATCTGACTCTCCACCTGGTACTATTTAAAATACTTGTTTGATGAACCCATGTGATCCATACAACAAACATAGAGAGTAAATGTGATTACAGGTGAAGAAACAAGGGCACAGATAGAGAAAGTCTCTTTCCCAAGGTCACACAGCAGAAAAGTGGCAGAGCTGGAATGTGAACTCAAGCAATTTGGCTCCAAAGTCTGGATACTCAGCCATCAAATACTGAATGAATGAATGAGCAATACTTTGTACTGACACATCTCAGGATGTCCCACCCACTGATATTATTGTCACTTCCCCAAACTGCTGGGCCTCTACTCCCTGCTCTCCAATATATGCCTGTCAGCTCAACTTCTTGCTACTATTCCTATGCCCCAACCCCCAGGCCAGTCTCCACTATCCATTCACTCTTCCCCATTTTCATTTCTCTCTCAATCTAGTTTAGAATCTGCAATTCACAACTGCAGTATTGTGGTCATCTGGGCTGCCGAGCCCACCTGGGTAGAACAATGGGAGACCAATAAAAATCTCAGTCAGTGGTCTCATCTGCGCCACCAGCCCAATTCAAAAACATTCTTCTCTGAGCCACCTTCTTTCCCACTACCTCCCAAAAGTATTTCAAACTTTCTTCATAGTCTACCCTCTCACTCTTCCCCTTCAATTCTCATCATATGCTCCTTCTCCCTCTTCCAGCTCCTCAGATATGCTAGGTGGACACCAGCCTTTGCTCTTGCCATTCTCTCTGCCTGGGGTACTCTTTCCCCCAGATATCTGTGCACCTTACTCTCTCATATCTTCCAATGCATAAGACAGCCCCACAACAAAGAATTATTTGGCCAAAATGTACCAATAAACTTCATAAACTACTTTTTACACATTTGAACAGTCATAGCACCTTCTCCATATACTGCTCAAATCTTTTGTTTGCATTTCAATTGCATTTCTACCTTTATTGAAATAATAAAGCATAATACACAGAAAATGTTGCATATATTCTTCCATCTTCAATATTAAAATGGCTGTACAAAAAAATTCACCAATTTTGATAAGTTTTGTTAAATGCACACTGATATGACAGTTGTCACAATGCAATCTAACAACATTCTTTCAAATGCAGTTAAAGAATAAGCACAAATAAGCACTACTAGATCCATCCATCATATGGAAAAAACTAAACAAAATTTTGGCCAACACAATACTTTAAGTGTTTAGTTTCTCTCCGAAGACCAATTTCATGCAGTTTCATGCAGTCTGTTGGGACATTTCTGCTGGCATCACTTTGTCACATACGGCCATCTTGAAGTAGCCACACTCCCTGCTGAAGGCTTTGCAAGCACCATTTCCTCTAACTTAGTGATTACAAAACCTGGGCAACTTTGCTCCCCAGAGGACATTTGGCATGACTGGAGGCATTTTTTTTGGTTGTCACAATTTGGAGCAAGGAAAGGTGCTGCTGGCATTTAGTGGGTAGAGGCGAGGGATTCTGCTAAACATTTTACAAAGCCCAGGATGGACCCCACAGCAAAGAATTATTTAGCCAAATACTTCAATAGTGCTAATGTTGAGAAACCCTGCTCCAATTCTTTAATAGTCATTAAGATTTTGTCTTTACAAATGAGTAGATGTCGTGGGTCTTCCAGATCACCATGTTGCATCTGTTTTATAGATATTCCATCCTCCAGTGCTAGGGATCTTTATATAGAGTAAGATATTGAGCTAAAGATTCAATTTAGTAGCAATCCAGCATGTCCTAGCCTAATATAATCTGATAGTTGACTTCTTATCATCTAGGCCTCAGCAGTCTTCCAATGACCACCCAGGAATACCCTCTCACTGTGTGGGCCTTTGCCATTACAGCATGGTTGTCAGGAAGCTCTGATACTTTCCTGGTTACTGACGGTCTCCTCCCCACACCTGCTAGGGCCAAGCCTCATCTATCTGGTGCACTGCTGTGTCCCATTGAACTTCAGTAACACACAGGAAGTGTTTGCTGAATGAGTAAATATACCACCCCCACAATACCATTTATCCAAGCCTTCTGTTTACAAGGTTCTATTCTAGGAACCACCCTGCCTTGTATCAGAAGCTGTGAGCCCTGCCTAGACTAAGGATGAGGGAATGACCTTGGAACTGTAAGCCAGCAAGGAGACAAAAGCTTATCTCCCTGGCAGGAGCACCGCTTCTGCTCCTTTTACTTCAACCTGCCTGGTCCCCAATGCTTGGTCAGTTAGCCAATGATGGGTAAGATTCCACAAGGGGGGAATGACCTAAGACAGGCACGATCATGTGGGAGGCCCCCAAGGAAGGACTTTGGGGGCTACAGCAAAAGGGGGTGATGGACCCTCTCCCCTCGGCTTTGAAAAAACCTGAGTCCTCATGGTCTGTGAGAAAATCTCCTTATCTCTTGGCTGCCTTAGTTCCCTTGCTCCACCTAAGTCTGAAACAATGACAGAGGGTGGTGCAGCCCTGTGCTGAAAAGGGTGGGTTCCCCGGGTGATCAGGCCTATGAAAGAATATGTAAAATTCTGTGAAACCTGCTTTGTTTAGAATGCTCTCAGTTGAATGAGAAGGATCCAAGGAGGAAGTAAGTTTGTTCCTTAAAGTCTTTTACAACTCTTTGACCCTGACTCAAAATAGGCCCTCAGACTTCCTTGTTGTCTATTGTTTGATCCTTTCTTCCTGGCAATGAGTAATGAGCTTTACCTGAATTCTTATGCAAATGAACCCAATAAAAGTTCTCTCCAACAGGAGAATGGGGCACTCTCCCTTAGGGGTTCTCTCCCCTAGGGAGGGTGGCCAAGGTGCTCTCTCCTAGGGTGCTCTCCCCTAGGGAGGGTGGTCCAGCACTCCCCACTAGAGGGAGTGGTCATCCCATTCCTACTTCCCCACAGGAATCTCTTGTCTCTGTGTATGTTTTTCTCATGTGTCCATGAGCCAGCCACGAGCATTCCATGGTCACTGCCGGTCGGTGGTCACGTCAGTTCTATGCACAGAACTTGACAACATCATTTTGTGCGCCTACTATTTTTCCCATTTCCCTGATAAGGAAACAGCCTCAGCAAGAACATTTCCCAAAGACGCTAGAGAAAGTAAGAGGCAGGGGCTCACTCCACACCCTTCACCCTTGGCCATTACAATATGAGGTGCTATGGATGAATATGAGTCAATACCATATACCACGGTCCTACCCTGAAGCAGACCCTAGTCCCCTCATATAGGTAGTACATCAACATGGCAATACTTTCTAGTTTGGCAGCATTTGGACATACTACAGACAATGTACAATAGTAAATTTTAGTGATATTTTTGTTAACTATGATTAGACACAACTTAGCATAATGTGATACTATGGCTACATTTTTACTCCATTCAAAATATGGTACTTTCTACTCATACACACATGAAAAGCAATGCAGGATTGTTCAAACCAAGTGGTCAGCACCCTTTTCCTGTAAATAGCCAGAGTAAGAATTAGGCTTTGTGGGCCTTATTGTCCCTGTTGCTCTTGTGGCATTGTCCCTGTGGCTCTTGAAAGCACCTGTGTTCCAATAAAACTTTCTGTAAGGACAATGAAATTTCAATTTCAGAAAATATTATTATTCTGTAGTTTTTTTTCAAATATTTAAAAATGTAAGCATCACCTTAGCCTGAAAACTGTACCAAACAGGCAGTGGGTCAGTTTTGGCACATAGGGTAGTTTGTCAACCCCCTCATTTAGAATATTGCTGCTACCAAGTTTTGAAGCTCTCATACAATGGTGAATGAGGAATATCCTTGTAACACATGTGTATTAGAAGTGAGCCCATGCTGTCAATATTGGAGCTGCTGCAGTACAAGTGTGACTGCACAATTTTTACTTTAACATCATACGAACGAGCACTATTCCAAACACTGTAAGTACCCTAGTATAATCTAATGTCCTTATCCATTTGTATTACAAATATAAAGAGCACAACTCATTCTAGTGTGCTAGCATTACTGCTACTTGAATGGTAAGACAAAGGGTGACATAATGCAGCTCAGCATAGTGTAGTATCATTTCTGTTCCCACAATTATATGTAATAAAGTAAAGCATAAAATTCCATTGCTGCTGCCAGCATTGTTGTCTTCAAGCAGTTACTTCCCTCAGCCTGTGCTGTGTGACCCTAAACTGTAATATTGTGTGTCACATTACTGCTATAGCCCATTATGTTAAGCTGCCAGTAATAGAGTTAACATAAAATCCTACCACCAAATTCTATGCCAAATGGCATTATACTATAATTATCCTAGGTCCAAATGTTAAAGAGTAAACTATTGATGAGAGATAAATACTGAGTGACATCTTTTTAATAAGATATTGTCAATATGGCATGATATGTCACTACCAACCATAGCGTCAATGTAGTCATACCATAGCACTATGACTACATTGGAGTCATACTGTCCTTATATTTATAAATAATTCTATACTGTCCTTGAATGTGTATTCAGTTATACTACCATAACCTCCAAGCTGTAGTAATAACCTTGGGGTACAGATGGGGGCATTTATTGAATGCTAACTGTGAAAAGCACTTCACAACAATTATTTCACATAATTTCTTATGCTAATTGAGGGCACAAGCTGTGAGAACACACACATCTAAGAGTCAAGGACAGCTCTAAGGTTCAGAGAGGTGACACTACTTGACTGAGTCACACAGGCAGTGATTGAAGAAGCCAGAATTTGAAGTCAGCATAATGGACCCCAGAACCTATGTTCTGTTGCTTTGCTGCTGTGTCAGCTTTCACCATGTCACTTTCTTTTAATGTCATGTGCTACCATCAATACTCAATAAAGAGCAATTCCAGTCAACCATATTGCATCATATTGTCTGTAATGCTGGCAGCAGCACTACTTTTGTATTATTTCATATGCTGTTTTAATTTAAAAAATGGACAATATTACTATTGCAAATATGGTACACCAGTGACCCTTTACCATCAATTTCAATAGCAATAGCACAATTACATTCTACAATACATGCTTTTTCTAACAATAATGCTGCTGTCCCTTGTACATAGTCCTACTTTCTACTTATCTTATAGCTACTATGCTAATATGGCCTAGAGTTTAGCAGCAACAACAAAAGTGCTAATATTCACTGGCCTGCACTTTCTATAGTCTATTTTGTGTCTGGGAAAGCACCATGGTGACTGCAAGTTTAGAGTGAAATAGCCAAGTGTCATTGCTCCTCAAAAGCAGGACTATGGACTCATCGCAAATTCCTAATTTTTACATGACTAATACCATGCCTGACACATTAAGAATAACAACCACCTGAAAAAGCCTCCATTTCTAGTTAAACACAACTTTTTTGTTTACTGTCTGCCTCTCTCCAAGTTATAGAATATAGTTGGAGAAAAACACACCACAATCACACTTTGAATTCATGACAACACATCTCAAACAGGCACTGACCATGACCTAATAATTTCACTACATACAATGCCATTGCATATTTGCCTTCCTGATTTCCAAGGCACTGCATCAGACCTTCTCCTCTCTCCACCTTATCAGCTCAGGAACCTGTTTCTCCAGGAGGAACACAAGTGTCAGACTGAGATGCTGCCATCTTCCCACAAAACATATGGAGCTGCCTCATCAGAACTCACTCTGTCCTCTCCTCAGATACTATCGTGAATTGTCCCCGTCCTGTCTAAGGCTTCCCTCTATATGTGCCCTGCCTCCCTTCCTCTTTTGCCTCCTCTATGGCTTTGCTCCCAGGTTTATCCCTCCCTCTCTACAGGATCACCCCTCTGCAAACACAGCCCCTAATGCTTGCACTTTCAAAGACCCTGTTTGGCTCACACCCCTCCAATCAGCACCCATTTTTGCTCCTTTCTTGCACAAATTCTTAACTTCCTAACTTCTTTTCTCATGCTCCCTGGCTCCACTCTCTGACCTCTCATTCTTTCCTCAACACATGTCTGGGTGAGTTTTTCCTCCTGCCCTGAGCAGGCTCTTCTTGAGGCCACCAAAAGCCTCTGTGGGGCCAAGACCAGTGTTGACCTTCCTGTCCTGACCTTAGTTGTCCTCCCAGCCACCACTCTAGAAACCCTTTCTTCTCTAAGCCTCTGGCACCGTCCTCTCTGGGTTGTCCTTCTTCCTCATCAGGTGTGCCTTCTCTCTTTGTAGATGATTATTGCCCTCTCTCTACCTTTCATGTTGGCATGCCCTAGGTCTTGGTCCTGAGGCCCCTGCTCTTCTCCTCCTACTTTCCCTCCCTAGGTCATCTCATTAAGACTCCTAGTTCTAAAAGTCACAAGTGTGCTCATGACTTCCAGGTTCACCTCTCTAGCCATGACTCCTCGGCTAAGCTCTAGACTCACATATCCAGCTATCACTTCACTTACCCATGTGGATGTATTAGAGCCATCTCAGTTTTGATGCGCCCCAAACAGATCTGTGTTTTCCCCTCTGATCCTGTTACTTCCTATTTTCTTATTTCAGTATGCAGCTTCACCAGTCCCAGCACACCACCCAGGGGCATAGCCCAAATGCTCTGAGTGACCCTTCCTCTTCTCTTCCTCACTCACATCTAATAATCTCCCAGAAAGTCCCCCTGACTATCCCTACAAAAAGTATTTGAATTTTCCTGCTATGTTCCATCTCTACCACTAACCTTTAGTACAAGCCATGAGGACCCCACCACAGAACACTTGAAGTAGCTTACTCAGTGGTCTCTGTGCTGCTCCTCACTCCCTCACCTCTTACCTCTGGGTGCACTTTCCTTATAGAAGACAGGGGAAATTGTGTCACTTTGCTCATCTTTTCATTGGAGATGTACTATGTCTCCAAGCTATTTCAGAATGCATGAAAAATATAAGATGGCTTAATGGGTGACTAGAACAATGGCTAGATCGCCAGATGTTATACATAAAATACAGTGAAATGTTTATTATGAATTTATATGGTAGATAATAGATGGGAGTTCTACTGTAAGAATCTTTGAACTCTTGTGTATTTGAAAATTTTACAATAAAATTCTAGGAAAACAAAGTTTGAAATAAATCTTACCATTGTACTTAGGGGAAACAAATCGAAGCTCTGAAAATCTATAAGCTTTTCACTTGCACTCTGATCCAATGTCTCAGCTTCCCACTCTAACCCACTTGTACAAAATGCTTCTTTCCTTCCTTTCTTTGTTCCTTCCACATACTAGCCTTGTTTCTGCCTTAGAGAGCCTTGGCACCTGCTCTTCTGCCTGGACTGCTCTTCCCTGGGGTCTTCGGTTGCTGACACCTTTTCCAACTTTCAGACCTCAGTTGGGATATGTTACCTTTTAAAGGAAACCTTTCTTGACCTTTGAAATGAAGTATTCATTCAGTAAGTTCCTATTTTATTTTCACTGGAGCCCTTATCATTACCTGCATTGCTCTGTCTTCCTCGTTGTATACTTTCACTGATGAAAATATGTTCTACTAAAAATAGGAATTTGATATGTCTTCACTCTCATGACCCAGTACTCATTAAATGTCTGTTCGTGAATGAGTAATTGTTACACCAACCACTGTGAAGTAGATACAAACATCCTCATTTTATACACAGAGCTTAACCTCCATAGCCTCAGTATCCTTATTTCTAAAGCAGGAGTGTCAATACCTGCAACATTATTGAGCAATTCCAGAGCTTGCATTCAAAATGGTTTATTTTGAAATCACTACCTTAAAGAGATAACTTGCACCCTCATCTTAACTGCAGCATTGTTTACAACAAACAACACATGGAAATAACCCAAATGTCAGCCCATAGATGAATGGATAAAGAAAATGTGGCATCGCCAACTTTCCAGGGTTTTGTTTGAAATAAAAGCTATTTCTTAGAAAGTTTCAGTATCGGGTGATTTCTAAAAGTTTGGAAGGGCAGTTCTGGATTAAAGCAAGAAGAAGCAAAACTTCCCAGGCCTGGGAGCAAGAATAGTGAGAGGAACAATAAGAAGAAAACAAGAAACAACATCTGTTATGTGCTTAAAATGTACCCAGCATGTCACTAAGCATTTTGTTCACAATGGCTGCTATAGTGGCAAGCATAGGGTGTGAAGCTGTTGGTCTAGTTTCAAAACCCTCCACCTTACCTACTTCTAACACCCACTTGACAGAAGGACCTCTGAAATGTCCTTCCAGCTTTTTTTCAACTGTCCCAGGCATTTGTACCCACCATGCAGCACATCCACCCCTGATGTCTGAGTCTTTGGCTCCCATACCAGGACTAGAGAGGAAGTCCCCTGATGGGAGAAGAGACGCTTGGTTCTGTATCTTAGTTCTCACACAGTGATGGGAACAGAGTGAAAAATGTCAAGCTCCCTTCAGTTAATCACCTAGTCCCACTCATCTTTTTTTCTGTCTTCCACATCTGGCCCCTCCCTTACCACCCTTCCCCTCATCCCCATCTGCTCAAGTCTTTGCCATTCCTCACTGAAGGGACACCCTCCCAGCCCAGATACCTTGGCTCCATCCACAGAGGAAGGATGTGCAGAGTACATCTTTGAATTAGACAAATGAGAACTTGAGTCCTGGCTTTACAGTTTACTGAGTAAACTCAGTAGCTTTGGGTCAATTTCTTAACTTACCTGAAATGTGGTCTTCTCATCTGTAAACAGGTATAATAAAAGGCATCCCTGTAGGACAATTATAGGGAGTAAATATTGTCAGGTAGGTTAAGTGTAAAGGTGGTGCCTGCCACTGAGAAAGCACTCACTAATATCACCCATTACTCAAATTCATGGTAAAGATTTTATACAATCAAAATAACAGCTAACTTGGATTGTACATTTTTCTGTTTAAAAATCTTAAGGGGCTCCCTGATGTCCTCCAAATAAAGTTCAAAGACCTTAGCTTATAGTCATGCTCTGACTTTCTGGATCTTCCCAGGATTCATACCAGAACCAGCTCTTGGACTTTCTTTCCATCCATGCTGCCAACAGACACAGCACAAGCACAGAGGTCCTTGTCTGAACTTCACGTTTATCCCTTTCCAAATCTCAAATAAAAATTGCCAGCCACATGGTAGGCATCTTAAGTGAATGCAGACCATTGCCCCCTGGAAGCACATGAAACCCATTTTAGTGAGAGCACGTGGCAGGAGGCTTGACCAACTCCATGGAACCTCTCCTAATGAATGAAGTTTGGAAATAAGACTGCCTTTTGGTTTTAGAAAGAATGAAATTATTCTAAGCTCTCATGATAAAAAAAAAAAAATCAGCCTGCTGTGGGGAAGGTGAGGATGCTGCTATTCTTAAAAGGACAGGGCTTTGGAATAAAAATTTAAACCCACCAGAATTATAGTATAACCTTTGTTTATAAACTCATAAGATTATGGGTCTAATATGAATTGAGTCCTTTCCAATTACTATTAACCTACCACTTGAATCCATTATGCAATCATGACTCAGTAAGTCCTTTAGAATACCACTTTCAAACATGATGGGAATTAGACTTGGTAAATATTTAAAATTGCCAGTTTAAAATTAATTTGACTCATTTGCTTGCTGGTTGACAGTAATTTGTGAGAGTTGGAGCTTTTTCTGTAATCCTATATATTATTCATGAGTTTTTAAAAAATTCATGTGAAAAAATCATAAGGTGGAACTTGGTGTCTCTATTGTTATGAGTATTCTCATTTCTCCAATTCCTTGTCAACACTTATTATCAAGTCCTTTTTATTATAGCCACCCTAGAGGCTGTGAAGTATTATCTCATTGTACTTTTGTTTTGCATTTCACTAATGGCCAATGATGTTGAACATCTTTTCATGTGCTTATTGGCCATTGTTATATTTTCTTTGGAGAAATGTCAATTTGAATACTTTGCCATTTTTTAAAATTGGGCTATTTTTGTTTTATTGTTGAATTGTAGCAGTACTTTATATATTTTGCATACAAGTTCCTTCTCAGATACATATTTTTCAAATATTTTCTCAAATTCTGTAGGTTGTCTTTTTCGTTTGTTTATTTAATCGTAAACTATATTGCTTTCTCCCAAGAATTTCTAGCATCTATCTGGCTTACAAAATTATTCCAGATTTCTCTATGATGTTTCCAAGGATATTTTTTTTAAAAATTCATCTTTACTGTATTTTATTCCATTACCATTTTGTCCTATAATACCCCCACCCCCCAGCAATCTCCACACTGTTGTCCATGTCCATGAGCCCTTTTTCCTTTTTGCTCGATCTCTCCATCCCTTAACCTCCCCCCACAACTAGCTGTCTTCTGCTCTCCATCTGTGAGTCTCTCTGTTTTGCTTGTTAGTTCAGTTTGTTCATTAGATTCCATATATGAGTGAGATCATATGGTATTTGTCTTTCTCTGACTAGCTTATTTCATTTGGCATAATGTTCTCCAGGTATATCCATTCTGTAAAGGGTAAAATTTTCTTCTTTTTTTATGGCCAAGCAGAATTCTCCAGGTATATCCATTCTGCAAAGGGTAAATTTCTCTTCTTTTTTATGGCCAAGCAGAATTTCATTGTGTAAATGTCCCATAATTGTTTTATCCACTCATCTATTGATGGACACTTGGATGGTTTCCATATCTTGGTGATTGTAAATAATGCTGCAATGAACATAGGGGTACTTATATTCTTTTTAATTAGTGTTTTGGGTTCCTTCAGATATATTCCCAAAAGCAGGATCACTGGGTCAAAAGGCAGATCCATTTTTAATTTTTTGAGGTATCCCCATACTGCTTACTATTACAGTGGCTACACCAATCTGCATTCTCACCAACAGTGCAAAAAGTTTCCCCTTTCTCCACATCCTTGATAGCACTTGTTGTTTGTTGATTTATTGATGATAACCATTCTGACAGGTGTAAGATGGTATCTCATTGTGGTTTTAATTTGTATTTCTCTGATAATTAGTGACATTGGGCATCTTTTCATATGCCTATTGGTCATCTGTATGTCCTCTTTGGAGATATGTCTATTCAGGTCCTTTGCCCATTTTTTTATTGGGTAGTTTGCTTTTTTGGTGTTGTGTTTTGTGAGTACCTTATAAATTTTGGATATTAAACCCTTATCAGATGTATCAGTGAATATGTTCCCCCATTCTGTGCATTATCTTTTTATTTTGCTTATGATTTCCTTTGCTGTGCAAAAAAAATTAGTTTAATATAGTCCCATTTATTTATTTTTTCTTTTGTTTCCCTTGCCTGGCAAGATATATCTGGTAAAAAAAATTCTACAAGCAATATCTGACATTTTCCTGCCTATGTTTTCTTTCATGATTTTTATGGTTTCAGGTCTAAGACTCAAGTTTTTGATCTATTTTGAACTTATTCTTGTATGTGGTATAAGGAAGTGGTCTAGTTTCATTTTTCTGCATGTATCTGTCCAATTTTCCCAACACCATTTGTTGAATAAACTATCTTTAGCCCATTGTATGTACTTGCTTTCTCTCAAATGTTAATTGACCATAAAGTTGTGGGTTTATTTCTAGATTCTCTATTCTGTTCCATTGATCTATGTGTCTGTTTTAAGCTGTTTTGATTACTATGGCCTTGTAGTATAGTTTGATATTAGGTAGTGTGATTCTTCCAAATTTGTTCTTTTTTCTTACGATCTTTATTGCTGTATGGGGCCTTTTGTGGTTCCATATACATTTTTGAAATATTTGTTCTAGTTCTGTGAAATACATAATTGGAATCATGATAAAAATTGCATCAAATCTATGGATTGCTTTGGGTAGTATGGACATTTTAATAATGTTAATTCGTCCTATCCATGAACATGGTATGTGCTTCCACTTATTTGTGTCTTTTCCAATTTCTTTCTTTACTGTCTTATAATTTTCTGAGTGCAAGTCTTTTATATCCCCGGTTAGGTTTATTGATAGGTTTTTTTTTTTTAAAGCAATTGTGAACTGGATTGTTTTCTTAATTTCCCTTTTTGTTAGATCATTATTGGCATATAAAAATGCAGCTGACTTCTGGTTATTAATTTTGTATCCTACTAAGTTGCTGAATTCATTGATCAGTTCTAGTAGTTTCTTGGTGGAATCTTTGGGGTTCTCTATGTACAGTGTCATACCATCAGCAAATAAGGACAGTTTTACTTCTTCCTTTCCAATTTTGATGCCTTTTATTTCTTCTTCTTATCTGATTGCTATAGGTAGGACTTCCAGTACTATATTGAATAAGAGAGGCGAAAGCAGACATCCCTATCTTGTTCCTGATCTTAAGGGTAATGCTTGTAGTTTTTGCCCATTGAGTATGATGCTGGACATGGGTTTGTCATATATGGCCTTTATTATATTTAGGTATGTTCCCTTTATTCCCATTTTGCTGAGAGTTTTTATTATAAATAGTTGCTGGATTTTATCAAATACTTTTTCTGCATCTATTGATATGATCATGTAATTTGTATCCTTCATTTTGTTTATGTGGTGAATCACATTTATTGATTTGTGAATGTTGTGTCAATCTTGCATTCCCAGAATAAATCCCACTTAATAATGGTGTATGATCTTTTTGATGCATTATTGTATTCAGTTGGCTAATATTTGTTGAAGATTTTAGCATCTATGATCATCAGAGATACTGGCCTATAATTTTCTATCTTTGTAGTGTCTTTATCTGGTTTTGGAATTAGGATAATGTTGACCTTGTCAAATGAGTTTGGGAGCCTTTCTTCTTCTTGAATTTTATAGAACAGTTTGAGAAGGAGTGGTATTAGTTCTTTTCAGAATGTTTGGTAAAATTCACTTGTGAAGACTTCCAGCTGAGGGCTTTTGTTTATTTGGACTTTTTTGAGTACTGCTTCAATTTCATCACATGTCATCTGTCTATTCAGATTCTCTGATTCTTCCTGATTTATTTTTGGGAGACTGTGTGTTTCTAGGAATTTATCCATTCCATCCAGATTGTCCAGTTTGTTGGCATATAGTTGTTCATAATATTTTCTTACAATCCTTTGTATTTCTTTGGTGTCAGTTGTTATTTCTCTTCTTTCATTTCTGATTTTATTTATTTCCTCTCTCTTTTTTTCTTAGCAAATCTGGTTAAAACTTTTTCAGTCTTATTTATCTTTTCAAAGAGCCAGTTCTTGGATTCATTGATCTTTTGTATCATTTTTTAAGACTCTATTTCATTTATTCCTATTCTAATCTTTATTATTTCCTTCCTTGTACTCACTTTGTCTTTGTTCATTGTTCCTTTTCAAATTCCTTTAAGTGTGAAGTTAGATAGTTTATTTGAGCTTTTTCTTTATTTTTTTTTTGTTTTGTTTTGCTTCTTATATAGGTCTGTAATGCTATGAATTTCCTTCTTAGGATTGCTTTCCCAGTGTCCCACAGATTTTGGATTGTTGTGTCCTCATTTTCATTCTTTTCAAGGTATCTTTTGATTTCTTCCTTGATCTCATTGTTAGCTCTTTCACGTTTAATAGATGTTATTTAGCTTCCATGTCTTTACATGTTTTTCAGTGTTCTTGTGATTGATTTCAAGTGTTATAGTATTGTGGTCAGAGAAGATGCTTGATATGATTTCAATCTTCTTAAATTCATTGAGGCTTGTTTTGTGTCCTAACATGTAGTCTATCCTAGAAAACATTCCATGTGCACTTGAAAAGTATGTGTGTTCTGCTGCCTTGGGGTGAAATGCTCTGAAGATATTGGTTAAATCCATTTGATCTAGTATGTCATTTAAGGCCACTCTCCCAGGAAATCTTGTTGATTTTCTTCCTGGAAGATCTATCCATTGAAGTCAGTGGGATGTTAAAATCTCAAACTATGACTGTATTTCTGTTGATCTCTCTCTTTATGTCCATCAAGATTTGCTTTATGTATTTAGGTGTTCCTATGTTGGGTACATAAATTTTTACTAGGGATATATCCTCTTGTGGGATTGCTCCCTTTATCATTAGTAGTGTCCTTCTTTGTCTCTTACTATAGTCTTGATTTTAAAGTCTATTTTGTTAGGTATAACTATTGCTACCGCAGGTTTTTTCCTTTTCCATTGTCATGAAATATCTTTTTCCAACCCCTAATTTTTAGACTGTGTGTAACTTTTGATCTGAGGTGGGTGTGTTAGAGGCAGCATATACATGGGCCTTGTTTTATTATCCATTCAGCTACCTTCTGTCTTTTGGGAGAAGCATTTAAGCCATTTACATTTAAGGCAATTATTGCTAGATACTTATGTAGTGCCATATTATTGTTAGATTGTATTCCTTTGTTGTATTTTTTTTTCTTTCTCTTTTTCTTCTGTTTCTTAAAGCAAACCCTTTAACATCTCTTGCCATACTGGTTTGGTATGAACAAACTCTTTTAGATTTTTCTTGTCTGGGAAACTTCTTATTTCCCCTTCAATTTTAAATGATAGTCTTGCTGGGTAAAGTAGCCTTGGTCATAGGTCCTTGTTTTTTGTCACCTTGAATATTTCATGCAATTCCCTTCTGGCCTGAAATGTTTCTGTTGAGAAATCAGATGCTGGTCTAATTGGTGCTACCTGTTTTTCTCTTGCAGTTTTTAGGATTTTGCCCTTGTCCTTAATCCTTGTCATTTTAATTATGATGTGTCTCCATGTACGCTGGTTTGGGTCCAACTTGTTCAGGACTCTCTGAGCTTCCTGGACTTGTGTGACTTTTATCCTTCTCCAGATTAGGAAAGTTTTCAGTCATTATTCCTTCAAATACGTTCTCGATCCCTTGCTTGCTCTCTTCTCCTTCTGGTATTCCCATGATACAGATGTTGTTATGCTTCATATTGTCCAAAATGTTTCTAAGCCCTCTTCATTTAGAAATTGTTTTTCCTTTTGTTGTTCTGCCTCAGTGTCATTTCCTACCTTGTCTTCCCAAACACTGATTCTATCCTCTGCTTCATCTAACCGACTGTTTATTACTTTCAATGTATTATTTATTTCAGATATTGGTTTCTTTATTTCTGCCTGGTCCTTTTTTGTGGCTTCTATGTCTTTTTCCATGCTGTTAAGCATCCTTATAATTATTACCCTAAACTCTCTATCTGATAAATTGCTTGTCTTCATTTCATCTAGTTCTGTAGAATTTACTTGTTCTTTCTTTTGGGGTCTGTTTCTTTATCTTCCCATTTTGTCTACTTTGTCTTTTTAGCCTCAGTTGTTAAATTAATAAACAGTTAAACCTAATCAGTTGTTAATCTAATCAAACTTCGATCAGCAGGTGGGCTTAAGAACCACAGGGTGGAACAGAGTAATTCCTGTGGGCAGGGGTATTGCTTCCCCTAAGGCTGATGATGCCATTCAAAGAGGGGTACTCTGTCTGAGAGAGATGGCTCTGGCAGTATGGAGACTGACTCAGAACAGGGATCCTGGAGGCTGTTCCTTTGGTTCTTTCCCCAGAACCATCAATCCAAGACTTTCCTCAAGTGTCTCTTGTTCACTCTGTCCTAGTTCACTCTTTGCCAGAGCCCAGGGTAAGTGGCTGCAAATGAGTTTGTGCATTGGCCTTTTAAGAGGTTCTCTGCATCTCCAACTGTCTCTCCCTGACAGACAGAACCCCTGTTGCTTTTCACAGTTGGATGTTATCTGGGTTCTTTTCCTACTCTGGTACTATAGGCTGGGGAGCCCAGCTTGGGGTTTAGGCCCCACACTTCTCAGGGGGAATTCCCAGCTGCTAAATATCCCTCCAGCACTTTAGCTGCCACCTGTGGAAGCCAGTTCAACCCTCTCACATCTCCTCCCCACTCCCTACCAGTCACATTGTGGTAAAGTGGTTTCTTCTGTCTGTCTGTCTGTGGTTATAATTGTTCTCTCCAGCTAGTGTTCAGTTGGTTATTCTGGATCATTTCTCTGCAATTTAGTTGTAATTCCAGATTGGTCCTGGGAGGAGGTTAGTGTAGCTTCCACTTATACCTCTTCCATCTTGGATCCTCTATAGCTAACATTTAACAAATCTCCAAGGACTTTAAACCTCTTATATCTAAAGCTGGACTTGTACCCTCTTTTCCCCTATCTCAGATCCACCTTATAATTATAAATCTGTTTAATTTAGCTAACTAGTCAACTAAGGCAGACACTCTTTCTCTTTAAATCATTTTTCTCCTCATCGCCCACCTCAGGTTCTGTCAAAAACCAAGTAATGTTTCATTTCTGCTTACATCTAGGTGTTTGAAATACTGCTACATCCGCTATTGAAGCTTAAGTAATGGTTTCATCATGCCTCTTCTGTATTCTTTCAACAGCCTAATCCATACCCTTTCCTCCAATCCAACCCTTCAAAATGCTAACAGAATGATGGCACTCTTATGGGACAGTATGACTAGTGGTTACTAGTGTTGGTTCTGAAACCCAACTTTCCTAATTCAAATTCTAGCTCTTCCACTTAACCTTTGTTCCTAAATATCTCATCTATCTCAGAAATGAAGGGGTAAATCTATTGTCCAAAATCACACAATTAGGAAGTAGAAAAACAGGGATATAGTCCAAAGTCTCTTGGATACCGTGTCCTAAGCTCTTGGCTCTGCCTCAGAAAGTTACTGAAGGGATGGCCATGGACGGACATTCTCAAAGGCAATGTGGGAAGAAATTTCAAGCACTTATTTCATATTTGTAATAGAGTACATTTTCCATCTGGGAAATCTATACACTTATCCAGACATCTGAAAATTCCTGGGACAGAGAAAACTTTAATGTAGTTTCTGAAAAATCTTGCTAAATAAATATTTCTCCTTGGGGGGTCAGTGTCTTCCTTTGCTGGCTGGACTGTCACTAATTAACTCATTTGGTTGAAGCTAGTGGGTCTTTGATCCAGCTTTCTCTTT
Source organism: Tonatia bakeri (assembly GCA_004024845.1). Classification (NCBI taxonomy): domain Eukaryota; kingdom Metazoa; phylum Chordata; class Mammalia; order Chiroptera; family Phyllostomidae; genus Tonatia; species Tonatia bakeri. The sequence continues at coordinate 16,771 of PVIA01004415.1, read as the reverse complement.
TCCCAGACAACCTCTCACACATGGTGAAGGGTCACAGGAGAGTATGACTACTCAGGAGAATCATCTTCCTCTTTGAGAGGTAACTCAAGGTACTCAGGCATTGGCGAGTGACTCAGGGCTGCTATCCGAATGAACAGAAGCAGCACAGCACATTCCTGATTGCATGCACAGGAGGTATTCATTATCTGAAGATAATTAGTCCTAGAAAAATGCTACTTAAAATGAATCTATCAAAAATAGGAATGAAATTTTTAAAACAAACTATAAAGAAACAGTTATTTGAGGCTTTAACTTAAAAACAAAGATATCAGTTATAAAAACAACCTTATGTTATTTAATATTAACAAAATAGAGGAATACTTTAGAATTCTCTCTTAGAAAATATACAGTATGAATGAGTGTTTTTTTTTCAGTTGTTCTTTTTAAAAAATTTTTAATTTATTTTTAAAAAGAGGGAAGGCGGAGAAAAAGAGAGAGAGAAAGATTGATGTGATAGAGAAACAATGGTTGGTTGCCTCCTATATGCACCCTGACAGGGGATTGAACCCACAACCTAGACATGTGCCTTGACCAGGAATCAAACCAGCAAACTTTCAGTTCATGGAACACCACTCCAACCAATTGAGTCACGTAGCCAGAGCCTGAGTTTCTTTCTTAACCTTTGATATTCAAATCATTCCCTTTTAAAGCTCCAACAATATCCTCAATGAGGTCGATTTTCTGTTTTGGTTTAAGTCTGCCCAATCCTCCTTGGTCCGTGGCTTTGAGTGTGGCTAACTTGATTCTTCAACCTTCAGGAACTCCAAGAAATTTTGCATCTTTAGCAAAGTTTGCAATTTCATGTTCCAATCAATTGCCTTGTATTTCCCTTGTGTTGTCTCATACTTACACTGTATAATCAACATGAGACAGACCAATAAAGATGTTGACTGGGTTGGGAGAGAAGCTGATGTTAAACAGACAGAGCTGTGGGAGAGGGAAATATTTTAAATAGTATTTTTGTGCTGTGCCTTTGCTTCCTTATGCAAATTCATAATTTTGCCCCCTCTCATGATACTGATTTCCTTTATTGGCATATGGTTTTCCAACTCCCAGTCATGAAGATTCACTGTGGACTCAGGTTACCTTGAAGAATTTCATATTACCTAGAGTTTTCTGAAATGCAAACTCATTTTCATGGCTCCCGAAGCCCAGAGTCTCACCAGCAGCCCCACTATTCTACATTTTTATCCCCATCTCATGCTTTCCCCCTTGAGCACTCTGCTCTAGCCATACTAACACTCTTTATTCCTTGCCAAACCCTTTGTTCCTTCTATCTCAAATGCCTGTCCCATGGCTAACTTGTCTTTCAGGCATCAGTTCAACAGCAGCTTCTTGAAGAGACCTCCACTGCCCACTCCACCTCAAGAGAAAACTTTCTTTTTAGTCACCCCTTTGTAACCCTATTGTTTATCTCCTCTATAGCACCTAACAAAATAAATAGCAATCTTATTGGTTTCCCTTTTTATTTCTGTCTCTGAAGTCAGCATGTAAGCTTCAGGAGAACAAGGACTTTGTTGAATTCTCCTTAACACAAAGCCTGTCTTAGTCTTTGTTAGGTGGAAAACTGCACTTAGCAATTGGTACAGGGGGAGAGCTTGAGGTGAGATCACTCAATTACCCTAATTTGAAAAATTTAATCAAAGCTCTCCTTTGGGGCCATTGAAAGAATCTTCGATTTTTTTTCCCCTAAGATACTAGAAGCCAACTGAAACATTTTAGATTGTAGGGAGGGCTTCACAGGGAATTTTTCGGGGTTAGGGATTATGTACAAAGGAAGTTATTAATTTATATACACTTCTCCCACCTAAGAATTTTGCCTCATTATCAAATTAATCACCTCATTTTCCAACTGAAGAGGAAGAGGAACACGGGAAGCTAGGTAAATGGTTCATTTGGTGGTGATTTTCATAAACTTCTCTAAGGACTCTCAGGTTTACTTAAAGGGCAACTTTCCCAACTTTTTAAAGGCTGAATAAAATTGGGACTATCATGAGAAAAATGCTTAATTTTAACTCATGGGCCATAACTGGATGATCCAGATCAGATTCTGGTTGGTGCCAAAGGGAGACAGTCCCCAAGTCCTTGGAACAAAGGACTGATGAAACTAAACAAGATACAGAAAGATTGGGAATCCACGTTTTCCATTGCTAAGACCTCAGAAACCTATAAAAGCAGTTGTTTTATGGGAGCACTTAGCAAAGTATTGCCCAAGTCCATTTTAAAGGTTTGAAATCCTTTGACATATGGCAGTCATTATGTGTGCTCAGCTGTCTATCTTGCACAACTCTTTCTTCTTCTCTCCTCCAAGGAAAGCGTTTCTGAGGCCCTACACTTACCATATTTTACAAGAAGCACTTAGCGGTGAGCACGACTCAGAAGCAGTCTTAAGAAGAATAGTCCTGGCTAAGAGCTCCAGGAGCACCAAAGCATTTTTTCTCAAGATGGAAGCCTTGAGGCAAAGCTGTTTCAGATTACAAGGGGGCATACATTCCTAGTTGGGGTTTTCCTTTAAAAAAGGTTTAATGACTCAGATGTCCTAGGCGGCAAAATGAAACATATTGTCTTGCTTCGCCTTTTCCAAAAACAGGAGGATACGTGGGTCTCACTGACCTGGTGGAATGTGTTAGGGTTTCCCAAAGATCAGGCAATGGAAATGATTAATAAAACATGTCAAGGTGGACTCTCTCAGTGTACCCTTATGGTTCCCTTTATTTCAGAGGCTGTGCTGTATTTCTAAGTACTGGCACACTCAGGATAAGGGGCTCCTGAGCTCTCAGAAGCACAGGTGGTCACTGTCTGTCCCCACAGCCCTCCTCCACCATCACTGTGGAACAGTTGGTAGAACATACATGTACCGTATTCTTGGTAAAAAGCTCCCCAGTGCTGTTTTGATGTGATTCTTCTCAGGAAAACCATACCAAATTTCCCCAGGAAATAACAATAGTTGAGTCTGAGTGTATAAGTCAGTGTAGTCTAGGCTCAGCTCAACTATGGAAGACGTAAGATGTTCTTTACATTCCTTCTGGATCTTGGGCCAAAGCAAGATGGGCAAAACCTATAAGAAACATATAATGCCCCATTTTAGAATTTGCCATGTGTCAATAAAAACCATCCTCTACACCAAAAGGAAAGAAATTCACATGAACATTTGCTTTCCCAAAAATGTTGAGACTGTTCATTAAAAGGGTACACACTAACACACTTTTGTTCTCTGCTACTGGAAGCATATGTGTCTACAATCATTCTGGATTTCACACTCACCTTTTAAAAATGCATACTTTTGATTCAATTAATTCTATTTCCTACAGTTTTTCCTAAGGCTATCACACACACACACACACACACACACACACACACACACACACACAAAGTGGAGCCAGAGAGAGTGATTTTCCAATCTTTTTTTCTCATCTTTTATCAAATTCAGACCTCCAAAAGAAAAAAAAGCCCAGCTCCAAAAACACTGAACCATAATGTAGTGCTTTTGTGAAGCCTCCTGGAGATACAGCAAAGGGGAAACTGCACTATGCAATACACAGCAAAACAATGAGTCCTGTTTGGGCATCTACCTTCTCCAGTTTCATGCATCACTGTAGGGGCTCACACCCAAGTCGCCCTCTCCAAAAACATCTCCACTCTTCAGCCAGCTCCTCCAAACTGTCCCTTGTTTTCTCTCTTGAGTGATCACTTATCTTTTTTTAAATGTTAGTTTTTAAAAAGTTAAGTTAAAAAATTAATTTAGCTCATTTTCTTCTTCCAATTCTTTTGTGTATCAATTATCCTCATTAGCACAATGAACCAAGCAGTAAAACTTTTAGAATGCAAGGTGGGAGTAAAGGCTGTGAATGCTCTCTCTCACACAAACAATTTCTGTCACTCATAATTTCTTAAAAACACAAAGATTTAGTATGTGTATGTTCTTTGTAGCATTATTTCTAATAGTGAAAAGTTAGAAACTAAATATCTCTTAATCGAGGATTATTTGAATACATTATAGTAAATCCTTATGGTTGAATGCTACACAGTTGTTAAAATTGTGTTTTGAAGTGATTTTCATGACTTCAGATATGTACATAGTACAATATTAAGTAGAAAAGTAAAAACAAGGTAAAGTTTAGTTTTTATGTAGGAAGAAAAAGGAAAGAATTGTCCCAACATTTTAAGAATGATCAGTTTCAGATTTGGAGATTATGAACACATTTTTTATATTAATTATTTTTACTTTCATAATCTTCTAATTTTTTTGAAGTTTTCCCTGTGCTGTACCACTCTAGGTGCTAAAGATAGAGATGTTGATAAGCTGTATACAGTCTGTGCCCTTTTGCATAAAAGCACTTTTTAATGCAATAAACTCCTTGATAGTAGTGTCTCCAATTTAAATGTTTAATTGATACTCACCTATGAAATCCCCAAAACTGGGAATTACTATACCAAATAATTTTTTAAGAAAACATTTGACTATATACATTCAATGTTTCTTATTTTATTAAAATATGTATTCAATAAATTTAAATAATTTAACATGATCAATATAATTATAAAAGTATTTATAAAATGCTTATAGTTAACAACAGTCATCAGGATGCTGAAGATAAAAATGTTAGAGAAACATGCATTTATGAATGGTTTTTAGTTGACTATTTTCTTCATAGAGGAAATTCTCCACATGTCTACAAAATCAGAATCTATTTCTCTAGGGACTTCATTTCCTGTCCAGGAGTGAGTTATGATTGGTTTAGAAAGTTGTAAATCTCTTTTTGTTTTCATGAGATAATTGTCTGGATGTTAAGATTTTATATCTTCTCAGCCTTTTTCTCTGGCATGTAATCCTCATTCTGACTTCATGTTGATATTTTTTTTAAGTTTTAGCTTACTTTGGAGGTGAATATCATTTTATGGGAAAAAGCAAAAATCATAGAAAGATTAAAGATGAAAGGAGTTACTCTTACAGTGACAACTCTTCCATCAAAAAAATCACAAAAGCCTACAAGTAAGGAAAAAAAGCAATTGAAACTAATCTATCAGAGTTTAAGATTCAGCTTGATTCTAGACCTGAGAAAATGAAAACTACATTTTTTAAATTTATGTTTGTCCTTACTTTAAAGAAACAAAAACATGTTGAGCCCTGGCTGGGTGGCTCAGTTTGTCAGAGCATCGTACTATACACCAAAAGGTTGCAGGTTTGGTTCTCAGTCAGGGCGCATACCTAGATTGTGCATTCAGTCCCAAGTTGGGGTGCATACAGAAGGCAACTGATTGATGTTTTTCTCTCTCACATCAATGTTTCCCTCTCCCTTTCAAATCAATAATAAAAAGACAATTTTTTAAAATGTTGAAACTATCACAACTTACAGAAGAATTGAAAGTAGGGTACAAAGAACATCCCCCTGAACCATTTGAGAGTAAATTACCAACTTGATGTGCCATCACTAGTGGCTTTCCTAAGATTAAGGATGTGTTCTTTGGAACCACAATAAAACCATTACAATCAGGAAATTAATAAGGACACACCACCCTCATCTCACCCTCAGATCCCATTCAAGTTTCACCAATGTCACAGAAATATCATTTATGGCAAATATCCATTTCAGAATCACACACTGGATTTGTTCTTTCCTTGGCTTTTGTGACCCTGATACTTTTGCTGATTGCAGGCCAGTCATACTGTGGAAAGCCCTCAGCTGGGTTTGCCTGGTGTTTCCTCAGATTCAGGTCATGCATCTTTGGCAGGAGTATCAGAGAAGCAGTATTGCATTCTCATTACATCCTATCAGGTGGCACACAATTTCAGTTTGTCCCGTTATCAGTAATGTTCATTTTGATTACTTGATTAGGCAGCATCTTACCCACTAAAAATTTCCCCATTTGTAATTAATAAATATTTTGTAAGAAGGTACACTGAAACTGTAAGCAGCTAGTACTCATTAAACTTTCAATTTATTTATTTTCATCAGTATGAATTAACAGTCTCTTATTTAATACAAGGGGCTACAATAAGTCATTGTTCTTTATTTTAATGTTCAGATTGCCCTCATATTGGCCAGTTCCAGTTCCAGTTATCATCAGTGTCCATCTGGCCTTTCCCATCATTCTTTTTTTTAAAGATTTTATTTATTTATTTTTAGAGAGGGGAAGGGAGTGGGGGGGAGAGAGAGAGAGAAACAAACATTGATGTGTGGTTGCCTCTCATGTGGCCCCCACTGGGGACCTAGTTCACAACCCAGGCATGTGCTCTGACTGGAAATCAAATCTTTGACCCTTTGGTTTGCAACCCACACTCAATCCACTGAGCTACACCAGCCAGGGCCCATCATTCTTTAAGCACTTAATTTTAGGCATGAGATGTTCCAGGTTTGCCTTGCATTTTCTTGACCCTAGCCCGGGAATCAGTCATTTCTCCATGGAGCCTTATTCCTTTTAGAGGAAAATGGTTTACAGAAGACAAGATCCAAATGTAAGCTATGCTCAGTGGGGTGTTGTTATCAAGGCTGGTCAGAGGACAGAGCTAGGGAATAAATGTATGCATATAAATGTACATGAATGTATTTATGTATAGACACATGTGTGTGCACACACACTAATATGCATGCATGTATATGTGTGCATGTTCATCCACAAATGCATGAACATGCACATATATACATATACAGGTGTAATATATACACAAATGGATACACATCTATACATGCACAATATGTACACACATGCATGAATATGCGTATACATATACACAAATATACACATCTATATATACTTCCATATCTATATGTATTGAAATCTATGAGTTCATGCCTCCAATATCTGCAGTTTCAACCCATCTTCTCAGGATTCATGGTATTAGAAAACTAGTTTTCTTCCCTTCTAAAATTGTACCCCCCTTTGACAAAGGTTCCCTTTGACAGAGATTATCCTAATATATTTACTTATTTAATCTACTCTCCATATGTAACCAATCTCTCATTACAGCCACTATCTCCTACCTCATGTAAATACCCTCCTCACCCCACCTGGGCTCTGACACCTGCATCAGCCTGACCCATGAGAATGCCTCTCACTCTGCTCAGACTCTGACTCCTCACACCATGCCACCCTCCATGGGAATAGCCTCCCTTCTCTACTGTCATGCTGGTACTAATATTTCTCTGTGGGCAGCCCCAACAGAAGGACACCATCCTCTCCCTGCTCAGCCCTGATACTGACTCTGCATATCCAGGGAGAATGTTTGCAGCAAGGGACTACATTTTCCTTGTGTGTTTAGTGAAAATAGTTGACATCAATTTCAAACACTAAGCCAAAATAGAGAATGTACGAGTATACATATATATGTTTGAAGGAAAACATTTTACAGATGTGACATTAATTAAATTAGGTATAAAATCTCTGGTCACTGGTATTTGCTAAATTTTTTACTGGTCTTCTTAGTCCCCCCTTGTCTTCCTAGAGCCATTATCCAGGAAGAGATGAGGTGATCTCTTTAGAACAGGAGAAAGTTCCTACCAAAACACTGGTGATGATGTGCCTTCCACTCAGAATAAAATGCAAGCACCTGATTGTAGACTGCAAGACAGTGAACAGGCACCTGCTTGCCTTTCCAAGTACCACTTTTCCCACCTGGCCCTGCTCTTCATGGCCAGTCTTCTTTCTGTTCCTGTCCCTTCCTCAAAGGCTTGGTACTTGATGGCTTTTTACTGCAGAAGGTGACAAAGCTGACTTTTCACTTTTCAGTCTCAGATCTATGTTCCCACTTCGAGGTGACTATGACCACCTGGCTGAAGGAGCTGACCCACCCCACTGTTGAATCACCTCATTGTAGAGATTGTGAAATCCTTACCAACATCTGAAATTGTCTCTGTGTGTCATTTACTTATACATTTCTTCAGGAATCTGGTCTCTTTTGTTCAGTACTATACCCCCAGGATGTGGAAATGTGCTTACTGGGCATGAACTCTGTGAATAAATAAACAACCCAACAACAATTAAGAGCAGTGCAAGGAGTGTGGGCTGTGATGCACTGCCTAGCTGGCTTTGATTTCCTGGCTGTGTGTCCTCAGGCAACTTGCTTAACTTCTCCAGGCTTTATGTTCCTCCACTCAAAAGTAAGACTGGTGACCCTTCCCCTGTTTTTCCACCATTATCCCTTTCCACCCACCCCTCTGGTTACTGTCAGTTTGTTCTTTATTTCAATGTCTCTGGTTATATTTTGCTTGCTTGCTCGTTTTTTTTTTTTATTAGGTTCCACTTATAGGTGAGATCACACGGTATTTGTCGTTCACTGGCTGGCTTGTTTCACTTAGCATAATGCTCTCCAGCTCCATCCATGCTTTTGCGAAGGGTAGAAGCTCCTTCTTTCTTTCTGCTGCATACAATTCCATTGTATAAATGTACCATAGTTCTTTGATCCATTCATTTACTGATAGGCACTTAGGTTGCTTCCAGCACTTGACTATTGTAAATTGTGCTGCTATGAACATATATAAAGGACACATTGACAAAGCCAGAGGGTAGGTTCAAGGGTGAGAGGCAGGGATGGGTGTGGCGGGGAGGAAATGGAGACAACTGTACTTGAACAACAATAAAGAAACTATAAAAATATGCCCTGGCTGGTGTAGCTCAGTGCATTGAGCTTCGGCTGTGAACCAAAGGGTCGCAGGTCCAATTCCCATTCAGGGCACATGCTTGGGTTGTGGGCCAGGTCCCCAGTAGGGGGGCACGTGAAAGGCAACCACACATTGATGTTTCTCTCCCTCTCTTTTGCCTCCCTTCCCCTCTCTCTAAAAATAAATAAATAAAATCTTTAAAAAATTATAAAAATAAATAAATAAAAAGTATTAGTTGGGGAAAAAAGTAAGACTGAGCATCAACATAGTTTGGCACATAGCAGAAAGATGATAAGTCTCTCCTACAACAAGGGACCTTGAACAGTGAGATCAGCATGGGGCTTTTCAGGTTCCTGACATAATGAACTTTCCTGTCCTAGTTCGAGCACATTTGGGTTTCTGAATACAGTGGTTCCGGGGGTCCCACGGCTGACCACCCCTTTTGATCAAATCCTGTGTTTTCATTTGAAGAGTCACCAGGAACCCATCAGTGAAAAAGAAGCTTTCTGTGAACTGTGCCACATGAAAAACCAAGCTTCCAAATGAATTACAAAGGAAAAAGTGTTCCTTGGTCTGCATGGAGTACAGCCTTTCAGGGCCAAGAGAGGTGTCTCTGATTGAAACTTCAGGGCCTTATTGACACAGTCGAAGCAGAGATCATAGCACAAGAGAACAGAACAGCGAGAGGGAAAGAAATCCCAAAGCTGATCTGTCACTCCTGGATGAAAGGCCATTTTATCTGTTAGCATGCAGCCTGTGGTGAGAGCCCTGGTTAGCTGGATGTCAGAGCTGCAGACAGGGAGGATGACCTCACTGGGAAGGCAAATGGCAAGCCTCCCTTGGATTCGGGACTATGTATGCTAGACAAACGATCTCTATTCAGCTAAGCTAATTTATGGATGATATAAGCCCAATCAATTCCCCATTTTTCATGCTAATAGATGCAGAGTCAGCCTGGGGAGGGGAGGTGGATAAGGGTGGCTGCAGGCCAATTCCCTTTCAGAAGATACCATTAGCCAATGGAATCTCTCTGCAAAGATTTCCCTGTTCCACCAGAGCAGCCAGCTTTTGTGAACTTGAGCAATAGTCATTGCAACAATACTCTCGGTTATCAAACAAGGCACATCGTCCTACCAGTTGCTGTTTGGAAAGTGACTGACTGATTACTCCAAACAGCAGGTGGGCCTTAGGTTTACAATACACTCACAGATACTTCTTGTGGGCTCACAGTCTCAGAGCTGAACATCTTTGTGACTAATACATGGCTACCCTTCCAGCCTCTGATACTTGATACTTGACTGCAAAGGGAGTTGGCAAAACAACAAAACTTGGCAAGATAGTCAGAATATGTAGTTTTTTTACAGTTCACAAAGTGTTTCCACATTCATGATCTCATTTGCTCCCTCATTTGAGGTAGGTTGAGCAAATATTACCATTGCCTCTCCCTTCAGAGATTAGGATGTTGAGTTCAGAGAGACTAAGTGACTTGTCCCAGGCCCACAGCTAGGTAATAGAAGTGCTAGGATTTGAACCCAAATCTATGACCTGAGCTCTCTCTACTATGCCTTGAGTGATATACCTGTTGGTGGAGTTATGCCATCAAATTTTTCTTTTAAAGAATCAAATCATGATTACCATCTGAAATCTCAGATATGGCTAAAAAATGAAATGATGGAAGTCATCATGGTTTCAGAATCAAATGTCAGGTCCCTGTAGCAAGCCAGTTGGGAATTTTAGGGCCATATACTCTTGGCTCACCAAAAGCATGCTCAGCATGGGCACTGCCTAGAAAACTTAAAAAGGGGGAAGAAGAGCTCTCTTGGTAAATTGGAAATCCAGTGGGAGACACCAGCAGGGTGTGTTCTTCCCCAGACATCCCTTTGTTTTTGGAATTACCTACCCTTCAATATGTTGGCAAGACCCCCCAGGCAGTACACTTAACACATTCATTATCATAAGAGAAAGATGCGTGTTTGTTTGAAAAGTCGGGTTCTTTAGCTTCTATGACTCCTACAACTTCCTAAAGACCCCCAGGCTCTTTGTTGAGCTGAAGAGTCAAATTAGGCTTAATATGATCTAATGCAAAGGTCTGAATTATGCCTTGAGTATACTTTTTGGGAGATGAAAGGACCAATATGCTTATAAAGTTCTATTACTCTTTAAAAAGGACTTTTAAAATGTTGGAAGTACCTCCTGGCTAGGGAAGGGATTAGATGCCCTGCTTTCAGTTCATTACTTCTAATATAAACACTCAGTATCCCCAGTGTTCAGCATTGTTTGACTGTCTTTATACAAACCGAACAGATGGAGGGCCTTGGGCCTTTGTCTCTGAAGTCAGTTTAATGACTAGAGCAAAGTGAGATGTTTTGTCTGATTAAAGGCTCCGCTCTTCAAAGCCACACCTTTTTCCATTTGGAAAATGACAATGTTTATGGGGCCTGTGCCTGGTTGGTAGATGGATGGAGTAAGTAGTAAGCAAATTTCTCTTTGTGACCAAAAATACCAGTCATGGTAAAAAAGAGGAGGCCCATGTGGCCCATACACTGGCATATGATGCAAGCCTGATAGTATATAACTTCTTTTTGGATGCTATCAGATACAGACATCAGATGCATTAGTAAAAATAAGTATAAAGGCATGGCACTTACATTTAAAGTATTTTTAATTTCCAAAAGTAATGTTTATTACAGAAATTTGGAAAACACAAGAAACCAAGAGCAAGAAAAATCATCCATGATTTTATAATCCAGAAATCAACACTATTATTACCTTTTTGTATATGTTCCCATTTTCTCCCAGTATTTAATATAAGCACCTTTCAAAAATTTTTGAGATCCTGCAGATACCATGTCTTTCTTTTTTCACTCATTATATTATGAATGTTTTTCTAAATCAATGAATATACATACATCTATTTCATCACCTTTGATACTTATACCTATTACATAAATGTACCATTTATCATAACTTAACCAATATGTGGTGAACTTTTAAGTTATTTTCCATTTTTTCACTATTATAAAGGGATGAAATAAAAACTAAAATTTCTGTGTAATAACACTTTCTGATTATATTCTCAGGATAAATTTCTGCAGGATTACAGGGTCAAAGGCAATACACATTTCTGATTTGACATTTACTGGTAAATCACCCATAATGGTTTATATTGGGAACATATTTGGGTGTTCATCTTTTGTATTCTGATACATGCAATATATCATTTTAACATTTTCTCAATTTTAGAGGCAAAAATTAATGCATCTTGTTTTTCTGATTGGGTTTTCTGAAGATGAACATTTCTCTACCATCAATAACCTCTCTTTATTGTAAATTTTCTTTTTTATATATACTTTATTGATTATACTATCACAGTTGTCCCATTTCCCCCCTTTATTCTTCTCTGCCCTACACCCTGCCTCCCACATGCATTCTCCCCACCCTTAGTTCGTGTCCATGGGTCATACATATAAGTTCTTTGGCTTCTACATTTCCTTTACTATTCTTAACCAGACCCTCTCTTTTTGTATTTACCATTTATGCTACTTATTCCCTGTACCTTTTCCCCCATTCCTCCCCTCCTTCTCCCCACTGATAACCCTCCATGTGATCTCCATTTCTGTGATTCTCTTCCTATTCTAGTTATTTGCTTAGTTTGTCTTTGCTTTTGTGTTTTTAAGTTCGGTTGTTGATAGTTGTGAGTTTGTTGTTATTTTACTGTTCATATTTTTTATCTTCCTTTTCTTAGATAAATCCCTTAACATTTCTTATAATAAGGACTTGGAGATGATGAACTTCTTTAACTTGACCTTATCTGGGAAGTACTTTATCTGTCCTTTGATTCTAAATGAAAGCTTTGCTGGAAAGAGTAATCTTGGATGTAGGTCCTTGCCTTTCATGACTTTAAATACTTCTTTCCAGCCCCTTCTTGCCTGCAAGGTTTCTTTTGAGAAATCAGCTGATAGTCTGATGGTAAGTCCTTTGAAGGTAACTGTTTCCTTTTCTCTGGCTGCCTTTAAGATTCTCTCCTTATCTTTAGTTTTGGGTAATGTAATGATGATGTGCCTTGGTGTGTGCTTCCTTGGGTCCAGCTTCTTTGGGACTCTCAGAGCTTCCAGGACTTCCTGGAAGTCCTTTTCCTTTGCCAGATTGGGGAAGTTCTCCTTCATCACTTTTTTCAAATAAGTTTTCCATTTCTTGTTCTTCCTCTTCTCCTTCTGGAACCCCTATGATTTGGATGTTAGAACATTTAAAGTTGCCCCAGAGTTTCCTAGGCTTCTTCTCATTTTTTGAATTCTTGTTTCTTCATTCTGTTCCATTGAATGTTTATTTCTTCCTTCTATGCCAAAACCTTGATTTGAGTCCCAGTTTCCTTCCCTTCACTGTGGGTTCCCTGTACACTTTTCTTTATTTCATTTTTCATAGCCTTCCCTTTTTCCTCTATTTTGCACCCATAGTCAACCATTTCTGTGAGCATCCTGATTACCAGTGTTTTGAACTGTACATCTGATAGGTTGGCTATCTTTTCATTGCTTAGCTGTATTTTTTCTGGAGCTTTGATCTGTTCTTTCACTTGGAATTTTTTTTTTTTTTGTCTCAGTGTGCCTGTTACGTAGTAAATGGTGGAGCCTTAGGTATTTGCCATGGCAGGGCAACCCATGCCACTGCGTTGTAGCACTCTGTGGTGGAGGGATCTGAGAGGGAACAATGCTGCTTGCTTGGCTCTCTGCCAGCTTTCAGTCACTTTCCCCACTACCCACCGCAAATTGGTCCCTTCTGGTGCTGATTCCCAGGTGTGTGGGTGGGTTTGGGTATGTTCCAGGATGCTGTGGGTCTCTCCAATGAACTCTCCTGTGAGGCTGAGAGTTTCTCCCACTGCTGCAATCCCTACAGGTTTTTTTCAGTCAGAGGTCTTGAGGCTTTATTTCCCTTTGTTGGAGCCCTGGGTTGCATGGTCTGTCTCACTCCCCAGTTGTTCTTACTGGTTAATCCACACAAAAATGTGGGACCACCCTCTTCACCAGCCACTGTCTTGCCGACCTAGCCCTCCAGTGCTACTTTGCCACGACTCCTCTCCACCCTGGTTGCTCATCTGTGCCCATCCTACTTGTCTGGATGAATATTTCTTCTTGAACTCCTTGGTTGTCGGACTTCCATACATTTAGATTTTCTGGTAGTTTGGATTACTTTTTGTTTTTAAATTTGCTGTTGTCCTTCTTTTGGTTGTGCAAAGAGGCACAGTGTATTTACCTATGTCTCCATCTTGGCCAGAAGTCCCTGTCGTAAATTTTCTTTTCAAGTTCCTAGTTAATTTTCTATTGGTTAAAAAATTTGTTGGCAAGTTATAATCTTCATCTATCACATATGTTTATCATTGTCATTTACTTTTGCTTATAGTGAATTTTTTATGTACCAAGTAGATATACATGCCTTTTTATAACTCTGTATTTCTTCATGGTCTTTGTATTTGTCTCTATGCTGAGGAAAGACTCTTATCCTCAAGTCAGAGGGTCATTTTACTGCTTCCATTTTTATGGTTTCTTTTTATAGTTTAATTCATATTTTTGAAGTGCAAAAATGGCAACATACTTTGAAATTCCATAGAATTATTGATTCAAATGGCAAGACAAAGTTCAACCACCTCTTTTTCTGGCAGCAAATAGAGAAAATAGCATGATGATAATGGGAAGAAGACCAGACTGACTATGACTTCCTCCTGTACTAAGATTTTGTGCTCTTCACACATTAACTTTTAATCAATGCTTCTTGCTAAAAGTTACTTTAACATTGGTGACTGATACATTGTAATCTATTAGCAAAAAAGCTGTCCAATGTGAACACGAGGAGCTGAGAATTACAGTGTTTACACCCTTTTGTACATCTGAGCAACTTAGGCAATCTTCTCAAGACACCAAGACTTCAAAAGAGGAGCAGGTCAGAGAGAAAGCTGTGCATTTATGGACTACGCTGATGTGCATGGGACACATCCTGAGGCAGGTAGTGAGGCCATCCTTAGAGAAGAAGACTTGAGCTGAACTTGGAAGATTGGGTGGACTTAATTAGGTGGAACAAAGGGAGAGAGAAAGTAAGGCAGGGAAGAGAGTGAGGAGAGGCGAAGAGAAGAGAAGCGGGTCTGGAAATGACAAGGTCCATCTTTATGTAGGCGATTCACATTTTACCACATACTTGGATACATGTTACTACTCATCTCTTTACCTCGGTTTTCTCATCTGTGAAATGGGGAACAATATGAAGAGTTTACTTTCAAAAAGTTCAACTAGAACTTCAAATTGTAAACAGTCATTTATTGGCTTAAATTATAGAAAAGTATAGGTTTACAGCCTTCAAGTGTGGCTTAATCCAGGAACTTAAATGGTGTCAATAGGACTTGGTGCTATCCATCTTCTGGGTCTGTGTTATCTCTGCTAATTTCATGTCCAGGGTCCACGTGATGGCAAGATGACAGACAGCAGCTCCCCACCCATATCTTTTTGGGTTCAAGTTCAGGATTCACTCTGATTATATTTGGTCACATGCATGTCTATGAAGCAATCACTTTGGAGTGTGGTCAGGGTGATAGAATTCCCTGATTGGCCAGGCCTGAATTATATGTTCTATCCTTGCAGACATGAATGGAAGCCAATTGGAAACCCATGACCCAATTGTCAAGGAGAAGTGTTTTCCCAGAAGAATTGTGATACACTGTTCCCTTGAGAAGAGGGAATTGAGGCTAAAACAACACTCCTTTGGACCAAGACTATTTTATGATTCTGTAGATTAACCATCAGAGGTTGATGGATTAGGTATCATCCATCCTATATTACAGAAGTTCAGAGGATTAAGTAATTTTCCACAAGGTCTCCCAGCTAGTAAAATACATGACTAAAGCTCATGTTTGGTCTTTTGACTCTGAAGCCAAACCTCAGTGAAAAGATATTTCAGTCAAGTCTTCTTTCCATAACAGGACCTTTTAGGATCAAGCCTGGGCCAGGCTGCTATTGTGTTGACTTTTGACTGGCTGATGAGGCCAAATATGGCCATCTTCACTTTGTCCTCTACTGGCTTTATTCTGAGAATAGACTGAATGAGCAGCCAGCTCTGTGTCTGCTATGGGTCAGGAGGAATTAATGACCCTGAGAAACTGACCTGACAGGTGTGAAAGGAAAATTTCTGAATGTAAACTGCCTTCTGCCATACGCAATCATTCATAAGTCAAAAGAAGAAAGGTGACAAATTGGCCATTTTCTGGCCCTTGTGCCACAAAGGTAATGAATCTGGTTTATCTCTTAGTTGATGTTGCCTAAGCATGATCAACTAAGCATTTTAATTACACATTTCAATACGTAATGGTTGTTAGCCTAGCAATAGTTCAAATCTCTTATCTTTTCTAAAGATCCAGTTCCAATATGCAAATGAGCCTGATATAAAAATGGCTGCTCTGGACTGTGGGACCTCGTTGCCTAGTACAAAACCTATGAGGTGCCCCCATAGTCTCAGGGTGCAGTGGCAAACAGCACAGACTTTACAGTCAGGTCGCAGAGCTATTATTGACCATCTCTGTAAGTTTCCTGGGCTTAAATTTGTCATCTAAAAAATGGGAATATGTAGTGGTACTTTTCTTACATGGTTGGCTGTATATCCATATTTTTTCACTCCATTGATATTTATTATTTGTCGCAGCCACCAACCGCCAGTGAACGCGGAATGCTGTAGATGGCTCGTGGACACACGAGAAAAACATACACAGAGACAACCAGGTCCTGTGGGGAAGTAGGAACAGAACAGCCACTCCCTCTAGTGGGGAGCGCTGGGCCACCCTCCCTAGGGGAGAGCACCCTAGGAGAGGGCACCTTGACCCCCCTTCCTAGGGGAGAGAGCTCCTAAGACAGAGTGCCCTGTTCCTCTGCTCCAGCAGGCTTTTATTGGGTTCCTTTGCATAAGAATTCAGGTAAAGCTCATTACTCATTGCCAGGAAGAAAGGATCAAACAATAGACAACAAGGAAGTCTGAGGGCCTATTTTGAGTCAGGGTCAAAGAGTTGTAAAAGACTTTAAGGAACAAACTTTCTTCCTCCTTGGACCCTTCTCTTTCAATTGAGAGCACTCTAAACAAAGCAGGTTTCACAGGATTTTATG